>VDFB02116928.1:0-12683 GCA_007258455.2 Sequoia sempervirens | reverse complement strand
CCTTTTATACTCTCCAAATTGGGTTTTGACTATTATATGTTTGTATCTACATTTCTCTCTACCAAAAGGGCTCTTGGAACCATGTTAAATATGCCTTTTCTAAATAAATTTATTGTAGATTTGATAAGCTAATAGAAGTGTGGACATTGAAGTCTTCAAAACCACAAGGAATCATTGCTAGGAATAAGAAACAATAGAATTCAAACAACAAGGGGAAGAAAAAAAACACTTAGAAGGACAAAGAGACTAAGAAAGTTTGGAACCTTGAATCCTCTAAAAGCAACACAAAAACTTATTGAAATAAAAGGAAATGGGTATGGAAAAAACACTAAATTTACCTATTATAAGAAACTTGGGCATGATGAGCATGAATTTATCAATAAATAGATTGATCACCTTTCACATCTTATTGAGAAACATGACATAGGGGTCCTTGTTCATCAGATCAAAAAATATTCATAAACTCAATAATCTACTAAGGAAAATGAAAAAGGTAAAGATTAATTAAGGAGGAGGAAAAAAGGTAAAGGGAAATTAAGGATGAGGCTATAGTTTACACTACATCATCATTACCTTTTCTTGAAAAATTGAATGAGGTGCGTCGCACCGCGTGGGTTATTTATAAGCCGATATTTCCTCCTTAGATAATTTTAATATGTTTGTATTCTATCACTCTGGGTGATGATACTCTGTCAAAAGTTACAATGGGAGGGGTTTTTTGAAGTTGAAGGTGGAACATTCATAGATTCTCTAAGTGTATCATATTACCTGCACAGGAAAGGGTATTATAATTCACTTTCCTCTAGACTCGGTTGAGATTTGAGAGTTTCATAGAAACAATTCGTTAGATTTAGTAAGGGTGGATCACCTAGTTAAGTTATACACCTTCTCACAGTTTTCACTTGATGCTTCTCCTATAATATTTCTTACTCATTAAGATGGAGTTAGCAAAAAATGGTATGAAAAATTTGGTGACCTTAACTACTACTACCTTGAGCAACTTAGACAACATAATATGGTTCCAAGGTTTCCTAGACTTAGCTTCTCAAGTATCTTTGTGAGGTTTATAGCCTTGGGAAGCACCCTGATGAGAAATTCAACAAAGGAAAATCATGGAGGGATACATAAGTTTTGGATATTTATCAGAGTGATGTATCACCTGAACATCTCCCCATCCATATTTTAATAAGGTGGGGTATGTTCTCACTTTCATAGATGACTTCTCTAAATACACATGGGTCTACTTTCCTTCACGCAATTATAAATTCTTCAACAAATTTCAAGACTTCAAGGATCTTGCTAAAAAAATCAGGGAAATTGATCAAGGTTCTTGAAATAGATAATGGGAGTTAGTATGTCGACAATAGGTTTGAGAAGTCAATAGTTCCTTATACTCTACAATGGAATGGTATTGCAAAGAATAAGAATAGACGCTTAAAGACATTACAAATTTTATGATACACTCTAAGAGTCCTACCCTAGAGTACTAGGAAAAATCAATCAACTGTGCTTGTTACATTCAAAATTAGGCTCCTCACAAAAACTTGAAGGGAATCACTCACTTTGAAGCTTAGATGGACCAGAAACCATTAATTGAGCACTTAAGGGTCTTCAAGTATGTAACCATGGCATGCATACTGAATCAAAATCAAAATGCAATGGAACCATAGTCCAAACCTTCCATCTTTGTAGGTTATGCAAATGTTGTGAAAGGTTATCGTCTACTCCACCTAACCACACATGAGTTTTTTTATTGAGAGTGTTAATTTCCAAGAGAGTCTTGTTGAATCTACACTTTTCATTTCTCCTTATAGTGTGGACTCAGTTGGTGTGATAATTCTTCCCACAATTTAAACCACTCGCAATATGGGTTAGTTGAAAAGTACAAGGCATGTTTGGTTGCCAATTGTTTTATATAGGATCGTGGAATCAACTAAGTAAATACCTTTGCACCTATGGCCAAGATGAATTCAATCTAAATAAAATTTTATATTGTCACATCACATGGTTGGGATGTGCATTAGATGGATGTGAGGAGCACGTATCTTCGTAGAGGCCTTGAGAAGGAGATCTACAAAAAATAATCACCAAGCTTTTTTGGGAATTAATCTTTGGTTTGTAGACTTGTGGAATCCCTCTATGGCCTCAAATAGGCAGCTCGAGATATTTATGCCACAATAGATTCCTTCCTCTTGGTTTCAAGCTTCACTCAGTACTACTTAGATCCCAATGTATATCTCTTATGGCAAGACGATTCGTTATTGATACTAGTACTTTGTGTTGATGATATTTTGATCACCAAGAGCTCTTCATCCACTATTAAAACCATCAAGTCAGCTCTATAAGATAGATTTAACATGACAAACTTTGGTTTATTGAATTACTTCCTTAGCATTGAAATTTCTTAGTTCACTGCTGTGCGCTTTTGCACACACTTACCGAAGTAGAATCTCTTTTGCTCGCTTTTGGTATCTTTTTGCCTCTTACTCTTATTCATTTGCTGCCTTTTGAGGTCCTTATTCATCTTGCTTGCCCGTGACTCTGTGTTGCACTTTGAAAATCTCGTTTTGAGAAACCAGATTTACCCAAATCCGATTTTCTCCGTCCGTCTGATTTTCCCCGGATTCTCGCCATCCGGCTCGTAAAAATCCGGTTTTTACCAAAATTCGATTTTGCCCCAACCGATTTTCCCATTTATGAAATGCCGGATTTCTTCCGCTCGCTTTTTTGCCTCGCTGCCCCGGGATTTTTCCGCCTGACCGGATTTTCCCGATTTCTTTGAAATTCCGGATTTCTTCAGTTTTCTGGGATTTTCGGCCCGACCCGGATTTTCCCGGATTTCTTCAGTTTTCCGGGTATGTGCCAAAAGTCCGGAATTTTGTGCCGTCCGCGGAAATCCGGTCCACCCGGATTTTTCCGGATTTTCTGGTCTAGAGTCCGCCTGGCCCAGATTTTCTCGGATTTTTCCCCTTGGTCTAGTTTCCCGAAATGGAAATTTTTCCGAAAATGATTAATTTTCCAAAAATGGAAATTTTTAAAAATGATCCTGAAAATGAAAATTTCTTGAGATATAAAAAAAATTGAAAATAAAAATGAAAAATGGAAAAATTATGAAATGGAAAGTTTCCTTATAAAAAATGTAAGTATTTTTAGAAAAGGTCAAAATTTTATTCAATTAATTTGAACATGTGGGCTATTAATGATGATAGCCTATTTCTCGTGATCAAACAAATATTAAAGGGGACTTTATTATGATTCGCATAAGGAGGGAAATCTGGGAGTGTTCAGTTTAAATTTTCAAAGTGGGACCTGCCTAAGAATCCGTGCCAAAACTGTCTACAGCTGGAGGACTTTCTGGAAGAAACGTGAATTTGATCTTGCTGGAGATCGTGGGCCGACATGGATAATATTCATGCATTTAATGCAGATCTTGTCCTATTTTGAAATTCTCCTGGCCGACCTGTTTGAGGCTAGTTATTATTGTAAAATCTAATTGAGCCGACATGTTTGGGGGTTTTCTATAAATGGCGTTTGTGCCTCATTTGTAGAGGGAAGATTTTAGGAGTTTGACTAGGCCAGAATTTTGCTAAGTTAGAAGGCCAGAATTGGCAAGTAGTTTTTCAGAATTAGTTGTAGGAGATGAGAGACTTGAAATTGTTATGCACGCCGAGAAGAAGTATAAATTGGGTTGTTACTCTGGCAAAGTAGATGATTTTTCAAATAGCTTATGGTTTCTGTTCTGGATTCTACTATTAGATGTTAGATGTTGATTTTGCTCTTTTGCCAACAGACAGAAATTACAATAAAAGTTGGGATTGATTTCCGTCCATACTTTTAGCAATTTGTCATTGTGATTGTCAGGTAAAGTTATCTCAAGTCTCAATTATAAAAGCAAGTTCAACCGGTGGAATGCTTGTTTACATTGGCGTCAAAGAAGCTGTATGTGAATGAATGTTCAAAGTTCGAAAATCTTTGGATTTCTTGTGTTATCTTAATTGGCTTTCGTAGCGTAGTTTGTCTTGATCGCTGTAGAGAGACGCTTATTGGGGACTGCCCACTATGTTTTCTATCATTATTGTGATTGATCTTAGAGCACAGAATAGAATCTCTTAAACCCTTATCTTTTGGTTGTTTATTTTGAATCCGGGTTAGTTTTAGGGTTGAAAGCATCACTATATTGTCGCATCTGATGAAAATTCACTTCCAGCATTGTTCATTTGTAAGGCCCCTTGTGATTACCAGCATTTTCACATATTATCTGAGTTGTTTATGCATTGTCATGACCTGACACCTGAGAGACCTTGGGGTAATTTTTAGTAATTTATTGTTGAGAATAACCTTTCAAGAGAGATAGAATACGTATTATGTTCTGAAGTTGTTGCCGGCAGAAAACACCACCAATGCATCAAGTATTATTCTTGCACAACCAAAGTATACTCTTGATCTACTTGCTCAGTTTCACATGATTTATTGTAAGAAATATTTGATTTACCATTCTATTTGGAGTCAATATTGTGGCTAATTGTACTACACCATTGGTTGATGCTAATTTGTATTGATGAATCTTTGGTAGTCTCATCTATTTTACTTATATCAGGCCTAATATTTCATATCCAATAGGTATGGTTTTGAGATTCATGCAAGAGTCTCATGAGCTACATTGCAAAGTATATGAGAGAATTATTCACTACCTTTAGGGTATTCTAAGATTTGATATTCACTACAAATTTGGCATAGAGGTTCACTTGGTTGGGTACACGATTTTAGACTAGGTTGGCGATACTCAAAATTACAAGTCCACTTTAGTTTAGAGTTTCTCACTATTTTTTAGTCCTATTAGTTGAGACCTAGTAAAAAATGAAGTTTTATTGATTTATCAACTACAGAGGCAAAGTATAGGGGATTTTATAATGCAACTAATAAGACTCTTTTGCTTATAGTAATTCTCACTAAGCTAGTGGCATTCCATCTAGACATCATATAGCCATTTATTGTGACAACCAAAGAGCCATCTAGATATGCAAGAATGTGGTCTAGCACCAATAGACCAAACACATAGAGATCCATATGCGCTATATTCAAGAGCTTATTTATGATTATATGATCAACCTAGTCTTTGTCTAGTCTTAAAAGCAAGTTGTTGACATTTTCACCAAACCCTTTACTAAGAGAAAGTTCATTCATCTACAAAATCTTCTAGGAGTGTAGTCTACTTCAGAGGTAACATCGTATTTGAGGTGCACTTTCTAATCCTCTTCACATTTTTTTCTCCCTTAAATAGTGGGGATTTTTTCCACTAAGTTTTCTCCCTTTCTCCACTTTATGAGAGATTGCATTGTACTTGGGTACCTCATCTGGCCCAGTGGTTGAGACCTTGTTTCTCTGTGTCCACCTAAGATATTCTTAACGGGGGACCATGTTAGTGTATATATGATTGCATGTATTATGCACACAGATATTTACACATGATGTTAATATTATTTAGGCGTCCTAATTAGTGAGAGTTAGCTTGCCATCTCTTGAGAGATTAGAGGAAGTTAACTCGCCGCCATTCTCTATTAGTGGGAGTCAGCTACCAAGTCTTCTCCATTATTAGTGATGAAAATTTCTTCCATCCTCGCTATATGTATATATAATTCATGGCTTAATTAATATGTTGATTTATCCATTCTTGCGTATTTTTCCTGCGCCAGCTTTCTCATCTCATAGGCAGGATTGTGTGTTTGTTCACCTTATATGGCTTGATCTAATATTAGTGTTCTATCCAAATAGTTTTTGCAAAATTCTATAATAAATGGTGCTAGGTTCTTTTTTATTCTCCAATGTCAAATTATAGTTGTGCTCAACAACAATTCTCTATGATGTCCCAGATGATCGGGCTATACGATTTCAAGTGAGTAGTCAATTTTCTTAAATACATCAACCAATCACATAAATCAACAAGTGTTAAGTCAATTTGTAATGGCTAGTGAAGTAGTTGGAAACAAACAAATTTGAAGTTTGAGTTCTTAAAGTGAAGGTTTAGATTAATAACTATAGAAGTGACTTGGATCAAGTCTACACTTGCAAGTCTCAAGTTTGCTTTTTCTCAAAGTATATTAGAATTAGGAATACAAATTTTGGAACTAGTGATAGTGGGAATTACTACTAGAGACAACTAATATTGACCACACCTAACCACACTCTACTTTACCTTATCATAGACATTAATTAAATAAATATTCATTATTTATTTATTTATTTATCCCCCACTTAATTAAATAATATTTATTATTTATTCAATTATTTTATGCATCACTTTGATTACATTTTGATTAAATCTACCTATCTATCTGGCTTGGCAGCAGTTAAGCAGAATTGATTCAAATTTGATTGCCACATCTGTAACACATTTTAATTATCATGATTGAAAGATAAAATTATAACTTGTGCTAAAGAACAAAGGGTCGATTAGGGTAACAATGGACACTGAGAAAGAACCTATTGCTGAGGGGGCTAAAGAAAACTGGTTTAACAAAATTGATCAAACCTTTGGATTTTTTTGTCTTAATAGATCTCATGAACTTTTCTTTCATGTAAAATCCTTGAATATAAGTAGTGCAGTTTGGCTTGTATTAGAAAAAAAAATTGAGAAAGATGAAATGAAAGGTCATGAGTTGGAGAATGACCTAATAAGTTCAAGTTAGGTAGGATGTAGTTGTTGAAAAGAATGAAGAATATAGAAAAAAAGGAGGATCAATTTGTTCCTTTTATACTCTCCAAATTAGTTTTTGACTATTATATGTTTGTATCCACATTTCTCTCTACCAAAAGGGCTCTTGGAACCCCGTTAAATATGCCTTTTCTAAATAAATTTATTGTAGACTTGATAAGCTAATACAAATGGGGACATTGAAGTCTTCAAAACCACAAGGCATCATTGCTAGGAATAAGAAATAATAGGATTCGAACAACAAGGAGAAGAAAAAAAACACTTAGAAGGACAAACAGACTAAGAAAGTTTGGAACCTTGAATCCTCTAAAAGCAACACTAAAACTTATTGAAATAAAAGGAAATGGGTATGGAAAAAACACTAAATTTTCCTCTTATAAGAAACTTGGGCATGATGAGCATGAATTTATCAATAAATAGATTGATCACCTTTCACATCTTATTGAGAAACATGACATAGGGGTCCTTGTTCATCAGAACAAAAAATATTCATAAACTCAAGAATCTACTAAGGAAAATGAAAAAGGTAAAGATTAATTAAGGAGGAGGAAAAAAGGTAAAGGGAAATTAAGGATGAGGCTATAGTTTACACTACATCATCATTACCTTTTTCTTTAAAAATTGAATGAGGTGCCTCGCACCGCGTGGGTTATTTATAAGCCGATATTTCCTCCTTAGATACTTTTAATATGTTTGTATTCTATCACTCTGGGTGATGATACTCTGTCAAAAGTTACAATGGGAGGGGTTTTTTGAATTTGAAGGTGGAACATTCATAGATTCTCTAAGTGTATCATATTACCTGCACAGGGAAGGGTATTATAATTCACTTTCCTCTAGACCCGGTTGAGATTTGAGAGTTTCATAGAAACAATTCGTTAGATTTAGTAAGGGTGGATCACCTAGTTAAGTTATACACCTTCTCACAGTTTTCACTTGATGCTTCTCCTATAATATTTCTTACTCATTAAGATGGAGTTAGCAAAAAATGGTATGAAAAATTTGGTAACCTTAACTACTACTACCTTGAGCAACTTAGACAACATAATATGGTTCCAAGGTTTCCTAGACTTAGCTTCTCAAGTATCTTTGTGAGGTTTATAGCCTTGGGAAGCACCCTGATGAGAAATTCAACAAAGGAAAATCATGGAGGGATACATAAGTTTTGGATATTTATCAGAGTGATGTATCACCTGAACATCTCCCCATCCATATTTTAATAAGGTGGGGTATGTTCTCACTTTCATAGATGACTTCTCTAAATACACATGGGTCTACTTTCCTTCACGCAATTATAAAATCTTCAACAAATTTCAAGACTTCAAGGATCTTGCTAAAAAAATTAGGGAAATTGATCAAGGTTCTTGAAATAGATAATGGGAGTGAGTATGTCGACAATAGGTTTGAGAAGTTAATAGTTCCTTATACTCTACAATGGAATGGTATTGCAAAGAATAAGAATAGATGCTTAAAGACATTACAAATTTTATGATACACTCTAAGAGTCCTACCGTAGAGTACTAGGAAAAATCAATCAACTGTGCTTGTTACATTCAAAATTAGGCTCCTCACAAGAACTTGAAGGGAATCACTCCCTTTGAAGCTTAGATGGACCAGAAACCATTAATTGAGCACTTAAGGGTCTTGAAATATGTAACCATGGCATGCATAGTGAATCAAAATCAAAATGCAATGGAACCATAGTCCAAACCTTCCATCTTTTGTAGGTTATGCAAATGTTGTGAAAGGTTATCGTCTACTCCACCTAACCACACATGAGTTTTTTTATTGAGAGTGTTAATTTCCAAGAGAGTCTTGTTGAATCTACACTTTTCATTTCTCCTTATAGTGTGGACTCAGTTGGTGTGATAATTCTTCCCACAATTTAAACCACTCGCAATATGGGTTAGTTGAAAAGTACAAGGCATGTTTGGTTGCCAATTGTTTTATATAGGATCATGGAATCAACTAAGTAAATACCTTTGCACCTATGGCCAAGATGAATTCAATCTAAATCAAATTTTATATTGTCACATCACATGGTTGGGATGTGCATTAGATGGATGTGAGGAGCACGTATCTTCGTAGAGGCCTTGAGAAGGAGATCTACAAAAAATAATCACCAAGTTTTTTTGGGAATTAATCTTTGGTTTGTAGACTTGTGGAATCCCTCTATGGCCTCAAATAGGCAGCTCGAGATATTTATGCCACAATAGATTCCTTCCTCTTGGTTTCAAGCTTCACTCAGTACTACTTAGATCCCAATGTATATCTCTTATGGCAAGACGATTCGTTATTGATACTAGTACTTTGTGTTGATGATATTTTGATCACCAAGAGCTCTTCATCCACTATTAAAACCATCAAGTCAGCTCTATAAGATAGATTTAACATGACAAACTTTGGTTTATTGAATTACTTCCTTAGCATTGAAATTTCTTAGTTAGAGCTACTGTTGTGCAGTTTACACTTTTGCATGCTTGAAAGTAGGGACCCTCTTTTTTTTTTCTTTCGGCTTTTTGGTGTCTTTTGGTATATTTTATTGTTTGGTTTTTTGAGGTCCTTAGATGTTCATCTTGCCCGAATTGATTCCGGTTACACTTGAGAAAAAGAACTGGATTTTGAGAAAATCGGGTTTGCCCCAAATCCGGGTTTCGATCACGTCCGGTTTTCGGGATTACGCTCAAAGGTCGACTCGTGCAAAAATCGGGTTTTACCCAATCACGGGATTTTAGGGTCCGTCCGGGATTTTCGATTCCGTAATCACCGGATTTCTTCGGTTTTCAGGGTTTGCCGTCGGGGATTTCCGCCCGACCGGTTTTCAGTTCTTAGGAACACTAAGTTTTTACTGCGCGTCCGGGATTTTTAGCCCAAACCTTGGGATTTTCTCAATTTTCTTGATTTTAGGAATGTACCAAAGTCAAAGTATTGCGATAAGCGAAATCGGTCCACCAGTTCTTCAGTTTACTGGTCTAGAAGTCCGGCTGGCCCGATTTTTCTGTTTTTCCCCTTAGTGCAGTTTCCGAAATGCATTTTTCGAAAATGATTAATTTTCAAAATGGAAATTTTAGAAAATGATCACGAGAATTTCTTGAGATAAAAAAATTGAAAATAAAAATTTCCAAAAATAGAAAAAAATCTAAAAATGGAAAGTTTCCTTATAAAAATGTAAGTGTTTTAGAAAAGGTCAAAATTTTATTCAAATTTAATTTGAACATGTGGGCTATTAATGATGATATCTATTTTTCAGGACTAAACGAATATTTAAAGGGGGACTTGCATATGGATTAGTGCCAAGGAGGGAAATCTGGAAATGTTCAGTTTAAATTTTCAAAGTGGGATCTGCCTAAGAATCTGTGCCAAAACTGTCTACAGCTGGGGGACTTTCTGGAAGAAATGTGAATTTGATCTTGCTGGAGATCGTGGGCCGACATGGATAATATTCATGCATTTAATGTAGATCTTGTCCTATTTTGAAATTCTCCTGGCCGACCTGTTTGAGGCTAGTTATTATTGTAAAATCTAATTGAGCCGACATGTTTGGGGTTTTCTATAAATGGCGTTTGTGCCTCATTTGTAAAGGGGTAGATTTTAGGAGTTTGACTATGCCAGAATTTTGCTAAGTTAGAAGGCCAGAATTGGCAAGTAGTTTTCAGAATTAGCTATAGGAGATGAGAGACTTGAAATTGTTATGTAATGCTGGAGAAGTAATGCAATTGGGTTGTTGATTTGGCAAACTTTGTATTTATTTTCAACAGTTTTTATGGTTTCTTGTTCTTGATTCTCAGCTATTAGATGTTAGATGTTAGATTTTAGCTCTTTTACAATGATGGTGAAATGTTAATAATGTTGATTGATTTCCGGTCCATACTTTTAGCAATTTGCTGATTGTAGATTGCTGTGTAAAGTTAGTATGGGCCTCACTTATGTGCTAAGTTCAACTGTGAATGCTTGTTTACATTGGGCCAGCAGTTGGGTATGTGAATGAATTTTCAAAGTCTAAAAATCTTTGGATTTCCTTAGAAGATCACACCATTTCTATGTAGTTGCAGGTTTGTCCTTGATCAAGCAGAGATCGGTTTTATTGGGGATCTGTCCATTTGCAGCTTTCATCATTATTGAGATTGATCTTAGGAGTTAGAATAGAATAGAATCTCTCTAAACCCTTATCTCTTTTGCTGTTTATTTTGAATCTGGGTTAGTTTTAGGGTTGAAAGCATCACCATATTGTTGCATCTGGTGAAAATTCACTTCCAGCATTGTTCATTTGTAAGGCCCCTTGTGATTACCAACATTTTCACATATTATCTGAGTTGTTTGTGCATTGTCATGACGAGACCCAGGGTTAATTTTGATGTTATTGTTGAGAATAATAACCTTTCAAGAGATATTAGAATATTGCATTATGTAATAGGTTGTTCTTGCGTGCGAGAAAACACCATCAGGACTCAAGTATTATTCTTGCACAACCAAAGTATACTCTTGATCTACTTGCTCAGTTTCACATGATTTATTGTAAGAAATATTTGATTTACCATTCTATTTGGAGTCAATATTGTGGCCAATTGTACTACACCATTGGTTGATGCTAATTTGTATTGATGAATCTTTGGTAGTCTCATCTATTTTACTTATATCAGGCCTAATATTTCATATCCAATAGGTATGGTTTTGAGATTGATGCAAGAATCTCATGAGCTACATTGCAAAGTATATGAGAGAATTATTCACTACCTTTAGGGTATTCTAAGATTTGATATTCACTACAAATTTGGCATAGAGGTTCACTTGGTTGGGTACACGATTTTAGACTAGGTTGGCGATACTCAAAATTACAAGTCCACTTTAGTTTAGAGTTTCTCACTATTTTTTAGTCCTATTAGTTGAGACCTAGTAAAAAATGAAGTTTTATTGATTTAACAACTACAGAGGCAAAGTATAGGGGATTTTATAATGCAACTAATAAGACTCTTTTGCTTATAGTAATTCTCACTAAGCTAGTGGCATTCCATCTAGACATCATATAGCCATTTATTGTGACAACCAAAGAGCCATCTAGATATGCAAGAATGTGGTCTAGCACCAATAGACCAAACACATAGAGATCCATATGCGCTATATTCAAGAGCTTATTTATGATTATATGATCAACCTAGTCTTTTTCTAGTCTTAAAAGCAAGTTGTTGACATTTTCACCAAACCTTTTACTAAGAGAAAGTTCATTCATCTACAAACTCTTCTAGGAGTGCAGTCTACTTCAGAGGTAACATCGTATTTGAGGTGCACTTTCTAATCCTCTTCACATTTTTTTCTCCCTTTTAGTGGGGATTTTTTTCCACTAAGTTTTCTCCCTTTCTCCACCTTATGAGAGATTGCATTGTACTTGGGTACCTCATCTGGCCCAGTGGTTGAGACCTGGTTTCTTTGTGTCCACCTAAGATATTCTTAACGGGGGACCATGTTAGTGTATATATCATTGCATGTATTATGCACAAAGATATTTACCAATGATGTTAATATTATTTAGGCATCCTAATTAGTGAGAGTTAGCTTGCCATCTCTTGAGAGATTAGAGGAAGTTAACTCGCCGCCATTCTCTATTAGTGGGAGTCAGCTACTAAGTCTTCTCCATTATTAGTGATGAAAATTTCTTCCATCCTCGCTATATGTATATATAATTCATGGCTTATTTCATATGTTGATTTATCCATTCTTGTGTATTTTTCCCGCGTCAGCTTTCTCATCTCATAGGCAGGATTGTGTGTTTGTTCACCTTATATGGCTTGATCTAATATTAGTGTTCTATCCAAATAGTTTTTGCAAAATTCTATAATAAATGGTGCTAGGTTCTTTTTTATTCTCCAATGTGAAATTATAGTTGTGCTCAACAACAATTCTCTATGATGTCCCAGATAATCGGGCTATACGATTTCAAGTGAGTAGTCAATTTTCTGAAATACATCAACCAATC
>VDFB02116927.1:92497-106932 GCA_007258455.2 Sequoia sempervirens | reverse complement strand
CTCCCATTTAACACAGAAAGATCCGTTCCGTCGAAACCCTCATTTTACTGGATATAGACTCCGACAAAAAATCAGGGCCATTGAAAATTAGACGTTGAAAGAGGTAACGGCCATATAATTCAAATTTCAAATTATAACTCCACTCCTCCTGTTTGCACTGGCCAGCCCTTCCGGGCATATGTTGACAATAAGCCTACCGTACAGATTGGAAGGTTCCACGCTCCATAATATATGAAAATATAATTGTTTTGGAGAAGATTCCGATACATAAAATTTGTAGAAATCTGCGTTTCATGGCTGTGAAAGAAGAGGAAAAAGAAACCTTCGTTCCATCGCTCTGTGTGTTCAAGAATGGAACCTTCCTGAGTTCCATTTTCCTGAGCGATCCCGAATGGGAAGAAAAAGAAGAAGACAATGGGGCTACACATGAGAAAATACTGAAGTTGGGAAGGCATCCGGATTGTGATATAGTTGTGGATCATCCCAGTATCAGCAGATGGCATCTGCAAATCCAACTTCAACAGTCATCTCAGGAGCTCATCCTCACAGATTTGTCGTCAGGTATGAATGGCAAAAAAAATCTCAATTACTTGTTTTGGGTAGGGTGACACTTTTTTGGTGATATCCCCTGTGATTAGGTGTATTCTATGGTGCACCCGGATACAGTACTTTCCATGCCCCCCTGCCAGAAAATTTCTCAAGTTTTAAACTCCGGTGTATCTGGATTAGCATATTAGATGCGAGCATCGTCAGCTTTAACAATAGAAAAATATTGTAGGTATAGGGTCTGAAAGTGTGTTCTGGTTCTTTAATGTTATTAAAAAGTTCTTACTAGTCTTGCCCTGTGATCCATGTTTACGTAAGGCAAACCTTCTTGTGGAGTTAGCGGAATCAAGACTATCCGATTCTTACTGATGGTGTGGCTAGAGTGTTTCTTCCCTAAATAAGTGTAATTCTTGGTTTTCGAGATCCCCTAGTCTCTTAGACTCTGCTGGAGAATGGCATGGCATTCAAACTATGAACTCTGGCATCCCAATAAATGTGATCAGATTTCTCCTGAGATGTATCCCCAGATACCCAGAATTGCTAATGGGGTCTTTCACTTGACATAAGTTTCTCCTAGCTCTGAGCCTGGATTTTCTAAAACTTGTAGATTAATATTTTATCCTTGAGTATCTCTGGTTCTGGATAAAGTAAAACAATGGAGGCTGACAGAATTCAATTTAATTGAATAGGGTTTTAAAATAGGATTAAAAATAATGCACTAGAATTCCCATGTAAACCATGATTAGGTAGGCGAAACCCTTCTGTGGGGTTAGAGGAGGCGGGATTATTGCTTCTAGGATTAGGAATTAGGTGTAATTCTCAGTTCATCTGATCCCCTTGCCTCTGTAACTTGTGCTGGAGAAGGTCTTGGCAATCGAGTTTTGGATTTGGAAATACTGATAACTGTAGGGTGATTACTCCTACGATAAGGTAAAACCCCAGCGTAACCAAGATCCCCGGCCTCTGGAAACTAGGTCATATTCCTGGGGAAGAATTTCTCAGTATGGATTAGCATTTAAGCCACGAGTCTTATCAACTCAAAATTTAAAAATCAAACAATGTACACTCAGATAATTGAATTAATTGTTACAGTGTTGGAAAATGTGTTCTGATTTTGTTTTTGTTTGCAGTGCATGGAACGTTTGTTTGTGGACAGAGAGCCACTCCCAAACTTCCAATAACACTACGACTGAATGACACATTTAGGATGGGAGCTTCGACCAGGGTTTACAAGTTCCAGTTGCTTCCCTATCCATCGGAAGAAGAAGAGGATTGCCTGGTGGGTTATCCTGTTCCTTAGTTTTTTGAGTTATTTGTTATCATAGCCATAGGTAAACTGATCAAGTCTGATGAATTGTTATGAACTTTTATATTAAATTCTGTATTTTGTTTTTTGATTAACTTTGTTTTGTGAAGGTCCTCTTTGTCATTGTTTGGGGAGCATCCTCTTTTGCTGATTAAATTCTGTATTTTTAGTCAGCATCTAATTCTGTTCACTTCTGATTACCTTCTAAGGTAGCTGTTGTAGATTTGAGTGAATCCTTACTTGCTAGATGTGTCATGAAATTTTCTTAGTTTCTGATTTAAACCTTGCATTTGCTGAAAAATTATTATTTCTATTTGCTTCTAGCTATTTCCTACCATAACTGATTTTTAGCTATTTCCTACCATAACTGATTTTTTTGTTTTAATTTTGTTTTGTGTTTTTCTCTGCTCATTTGTAACTTGCAACCTTTTAATACTCTGGATTACGATTTGATAACTTAGTTCAAACTTTATCTAGAAAATTTAGACCTTTGATTTTAAGGCTTTTTAACAAGGTTTCTAGTTCAATGAGGTTTCTGCTTTTTCCTTTGTTAATTAACTTCATTGTTTTTTGAACGTCCTCTTTGTCAATCATTAAATTCTATTTGGGGAAGATCCTCTTTGTCATTGTTTGGGGAGCATCTGATTTTGTTGATTAAATTCTGCTCTGTATTTATTTTCTGCTCACTTGTAACTTGGAACCTTTTGATACCCTGGATTACAATTTGATGACCAAGTTTATCTAGATATCAAAGGCATTTTAACAAGGTTTCTAGTTGTATGAGTTGTAAATTGTAATATTTTGTGCATTCCACCGTTTGGAGGAATTCTTGCAGACTTTATTATATTATAGAGTCACGACTAGATTTGGTTTCTTCAATTGAATTGTCCTGATTTTTTGTATAGCTGTTGGCACATTATTCCACTAATCTGCATTATTGGAGATTCAGTGGGCACTCTTCCATGACCATTGAACTTTAATTGAAGAAATTTCTGTACTAACATAATAGTTTATTTTCCTTCCAAGGCCTTTACATTCCCATTGACTTGTTTTAAATTCTTAAGCATTTGTGAACAAATATACAGTATTTTTCTTCTTACATTCTTTCTATTATTTTTTTTCTCATTTTATGGAAGTTACTCATTGTTTATTTTACATTCTTTGTTTTACCTCAGAAGAATTTATTCTCAATGCCTTTGTTTTACAGATCCCCAAGTTTTTGCACAGTGTTTATGAACCTAACAAATACGAGTGTCCATCTGATGGCAAAAACAAAGAACAAGACTCAGCAAACGAGGGGTCTGGGCATATAGGAGCTGCTGGATCAAATTCTTGGAATACGGTACAACCATTGGCACCTCTATTATTACTCTCAAAAGATTTATCTCATATTAAACAAAGACCACAAGGATACTTTCTAACATTCTTTCCATCCTAAAAACCATTCTCTTTATCGTTTTTGTTAGAAATTTAAGCATTTTATTGTATTACTAACTATATATATAATATCATAAAACAAATAGGAGTGCGGATATAGTGATGCAAACAATGAAGAAGGCTTGGAAGAAGAAGGGTATGCCAAAGCTGTTGAATCCACCATGTGCAGGAAACTGGTATTAATAAGAGCCCATCATTTTCTACGTTGGAAAATCTTTGGCATCATAAAGCCTATAAAATACTTTCTTAACAGAATCTGTTTTATGAAAATTATTCTTTTATCTTTTTCATTTTTCTATACCATGTTCAAGCATTTAAAAAAATATTTTATCGCATAAAGATCCCAAGAACAGTTTCAAACATGTTCTGCTTCCTGAAAATTTAATCTCTTTCTCAAATTTTATTAGAAATTTGAAGTATTTTTTAAATTATTAACTCTTGATATGCCTTTTTAATAGACCCCAACCTTGTCTAGAATCATTTCTGAACCCCATGAAATGAAGTATGGATTTAATGGTGAAAATGAAGAACAAGTTTCAATGGAAGAGCGACATGCCAATGCTGTTGAATCCATCTCCAGAAATCTGGTACAACCATAAGCATTATGTATTTTCTTACATAAGAATACTCTTCAAGCTCCTCTGTTTTATGGCAATTGTGCTTTTTTCTTTATCTTTTATTTCATTTTTTCATATTCCAACTTTGTTTATTAAATCATTTACATTGACGGCCTAATATTTTTGGATTATGTTTCTGAACCCAACAAATAGGACTATTTATTTGACGTTTACAGTAAGGAACAAGAAAGAGGAATATGAGGGATCTATTGAATCAAATTCTAGAAACACATACAAACATTACTTGTGTTGTTACTTTTTTTTTTTAAATCTCATAGAACACAAGGATACTATGTAATGTGTGCTGTGCTTTCCCTTACAAATTTAACTATATTTTTAAAGTGTTCTATTAAATTATTTATTCTGGATATGACTTTTTTGTAGGTCCCAACCTTGTCAGACATTGTTTCTGAACATGACAAACAAGAGTGTGGACATAACGATGAAAACAAGGAAGTGGCTTCAAAGCGAAAGGAGTATTTCAAAGCTGTTGAATCTATCGTCCTTAGCAACCTGGTAAAACTATGTGAAACTATGATGAAATAATTTTCTTTCATAAAGTCAACAAGGATACTCTCTAGCAGGCTCTGTTTCTTATAATTTTCATGTAGTATTGTGTTGAAATGTTCTATCAATTTATTTATCTCATAAGACCACAAGGATTCTCTGTAATATGCTATGCTTCCTCCAGTGTACTCTCTAATATCATTTAAAATAAAATTAAATAAGTTATTGAAAACATGAACTTTTGATATGCCCTTTTAATAGAGCCTAATCTTGTCCGGCATTGTTTCTGCTCCCAACAAACAGAAGTGTCCATCCCCTGGACTCTGGTAGAAACATGAGCTCCTCTGTTTTCACTTTGAAATTATTAACTCATATAGCATACCTGCTATTATTTGTTTTATGACAATTCTGCTTTCTCCCTTCATCATTTACATGTATTTTGAAGTTGATTTATTAATAGTTTTCCCAAAATGTCCTTTTCCCTATCCGATCCAATCTTTGTAAATGATATTTCTGAATCTGAAAAACAGATTAAAACAAAGAACAGAACTTAAAAGAAGAGGGGTATGTATCAGCTATTGAAAATAATTCTAGAAATATAGTACAATGGTACAACCATTAATACCGTTGTGACTTTCGCGAAAACTGATCCCATAAATACCACAGGGATACTACATGCTTTGCTTCTTAAAAGCCTTCTTATTAAATTGTTAACCCTATATGTTCCCTTACTAATTACTATAGACCACAGCCTTGTGGGACATTATTTCTGAACCCACCAAACAAGTGTGTTGATTTAATGACAAAAGAAAGGAAGAGAGCCTTAAAGGAAGATGAATGAGTTAAAACTATTGAATCCATCATCCCCAATAATTCAGTAAAATCCTGCTAGGGTACCACTCTTACAGTTTCTGTTTTGTGAAAATTGTTCTTTGTCTCTTTTGATTTTCTCTATCATTTTCAATTTATTTATCAATAATTTGCCCCATATATTTCTTTTGCTTTTTCCATAGATGGAGATCCCAATCCTCTTAGAGACTGTTTTGTGAAAATTGTTCTTTGTCTCTTGATTTTCTCTATTATGTTCAATTTATTTATCAATAATTTGCCCCATATATTTCTTGTTTTTTCCACAGATGGAGACCCCAATCCTTTTAGAGAGTGTTTCTGAACCCGATAAAGAGGAGCCTACAATTTCTGGCACAAACAAGGAACAGGCCTTAGAGGAATATGAACATGTTGAAGCTCTTGAGTCTGTCCTAAATACTACAATAAAGACCCCAATCTATTTGGAGAGTGTTTCTGAACGCAACGAAGGCAAGGGTTCATTTGCTATTGAAAGCAAGGAAGAAGTCTTAAAAGAACATGGAAATATTGAAAGCAAGGAAGAAGTCTTAAAAGAACATGGAAATATCCCAAACATTTTGGAGAGTGTTTCTGACCACAACAAACAGGAGTGTGCATTTGATGGTGAAAACAAGGAACAGGTCTTAAATGAACATGGGGATACTGAAGTCATTGAACCTGTCCAAAGTAATCCAGTGAAGATTCCAATCTTTATGGAGTGTGTTTCTGAACCCAGAAAACAGGCATTTGCACTTCCTGGTGAAAACAAGGAACATGGACATGTTGAAGCTGTTGAGTCTGTCCTATGTAATAGGGTAAAAACCCTAGTCTTTTTTGAGAGTGTTTCTGAACCTAATAAACACAAGCATACAGTTTCTGGTGAAAACAAGAAACAGATCTTAAAGGAACACGAACATGTTGATGTTGTTGAGTCTGTCCCAAATAATACAATAAAGACCCCAATCCATTTGGAGAGTGTATTTGAGGGCAACAGAGGGGAGGCTTCATTTGCAAGTGAAAACAAGGAAAAGGCCTTAAAGGAACATGTGCATGCTGAAGTTATTGAACCTGTCCCAAGTAATCCAGTAAAGATACCAATCTTCTTGGAGAGTGTTTATGAACCCAATAAACAGGAGTGTGTATTTGCTGGTGAAAACAAAGAACATGAGTATGTTGAAGCTGTTGAGTCTGTCCTAAGTAATACTGTAAAGACCCCAAACTCTTTGGAAAATATTTCTCAATGCAACAAAGGGGAGTGTTCATTTTCTGGTGACAAAAAGGAACATGTAAAAGTTGATGTTGCTGAACCTGTCCCACATAATCCAGTAAGGATCCCAATCATTTTGGAGAGTGTTTCTGAACCCAATAAACAGGAGTGTGCATTTAATGGTGAAGACAAGGAACGGGTCTTAAAGGAACATGAACATGTTGGAGCGGTTACATTTGTCTCAATCAATCAAGTAAAGAGTCCGGTCCTTTTGGAGAGTGCTTCTGAGATCATCAAACAAGAGTGTTTATTTGCAAATGAAAGCAAAGAACAAGCCTCAGAGGAACATGGATTTGTTGAAGCTGTTGAACCCAATAAACAGGAGTATGTATTTGCTGGTGAAAACAAAGAACATGAGTATGTTGAAGCTGTTGAGTCTGTCCAAAGTAATACTGTAAAGAACCCAAACTCTTTGGAGAATATTTCTCAATGCAACAAAGGGGAGTGTTCATTTTCTGGTGACAAAAAGGAACAAATCTTGAAGGAACATGTAAAATTGATGTTGCTGAACCCAATAAACAGAATTGGGCATTTAATGGGTGAAAACAAGGAACAGGTCTTAAAAGGAACATGAACATGTTGAAGGGTTACATTTGTCTCAATCAATCCAAGTAAAGAGTCCGAGTCCTTTTGGAGGTGCTGATATCATCAAACAAGAGTGTTTATTTGCAAATGAAAGCAAAGGGGCAAGCCTCAGAGGAACATGGATTTGTTGAAGCTGTTGAACCCAATAAACAGGAGTGTGTATTTGCTGGTGAAAACAAAGAACATGAGTATGTTGGAAGCTGTTAGTCTGTCAAAGTAATACTAAAGAACCAAACTCTTTGGAGAATATTTCTCAATGCAACAAGGTGAGTGTTCATTTTCTGGTGACAAAAGGAACAAATCTTTAAGGAACATGTAAAAATTGGTTTGCTGAACCCAATAAACAGGAGTGTGCATTTAATGGTGAAAACAAGGAAGGGGTCTTAAAGGAACATGAACATGTTGAAGCGGTTACATTTGTCTCAATCAATCAAGTAAAGAGTCCGGTCCTTTTGGAGAGTGCTTCTGAGATCATCAAACAAGAGTGTTTATTTGCAAATGAAAGCAAAGAACAAGCCTCAGAGGAACATGGATTTGTTGAAGCTGTTGAACCCAATAAACAGGAGTGTGTATTTGCTGGTGAAAACAAAGAACATGAGTATGTTGAAGCTGTTGAGTCTGTCCAAAGTAATGCTGTAAAGAACCCAAACTCTTTGGACAATATTTCTCAATGCAACAAAGGGGAGTGTTCATTTTCTGGTGACAAAAAGGAACAAATCTTGAAGGAACATGTAAAAATTGATCTTGCTGAACCCAATAAACAGGAGTGGGCATTTAATGGTGAAAACAAGGAACAGGTCTTAAAGGAACATGAACATGTTGAAGCGGTTACATTTGTCTCAATCAATCCAGTAAAGAGTCCAGTCCTTTTGGAGAGTGCTTCTGCGATCATCAAACAAGAGTGTTTATTTGCAAATGAAAGCAAAGAACAAGCCTCAGAGGAACATGGATTTGTTGAAGCTGTTGAACCCAACCCAAGTAATCCTATAAAGACCCCAATCCTTTTGGTGAGTGTTCCTGATCCCAACAAACAGGAGTGTGGACTTGCTTCTGAAAACAAGGAAACAGGTCATAAAGAAACAAGAATATTTTGGAGCTGATATGCTTGTCCGCAGTGATCTGGTTCAATATTTATGTTTATAATCTGTTAATATCTTGAAAAAAAATCTCTTTAATTATGATTTATTTGTTAGAATGTTTAAGCGATTGTAACTAAATTATTCTCTATGCCCATTTTTATAGACCCCAATCTTGTCTGATGCTGTTTTCGAACCCAACAAACAAGAGAATGGATTTCATGAAGGAAACATGGAAAAAACCTCAATGACAGAGGGTGATGTCAAAGTTATTGAATCAGACCCCAGGAACCTGGTAAATCTATTAACACCTTATTTTTTTCTTTGAAGTAATCTACCTCATTAGGACCACTGGGATTCTCTATAACATTCATTGTTCCATGAAAAGTGCCTAGATTTTTCTAAGATGCTGGCTTATTCTAAATTTGTCTTTTTTATAGAATCAAATCATGTTGGATGGTATTTCTGAACCCAACAAACAGAATTGTGAATTTGTTGATAAAAATAAGAAACAATTCTTACTGGAAGAGGAATATGTGGAACTAGTTGAATCAGTCCCATGGAAGCCTGTACAACCATCAGCACCTCCACTTCCGGAATCTCATTTGCATCTGGATTACTTCACTGTGGTAACTGATGCTAAGATGACACCAGTGCAGGAGAATCAGAGCCTTGCAAGGGAAAAAAATGTAGGCATAGGAGTTTCAAACCTTTGGTCAAGAAGGCAAAAAGATGGTAATCTTGTCTGCTTGCAAACAGGTCGCATGGAAATGAATTTAAATCCCAAGAAAATGAAGGAAAACCAGGTAAAGATGACAAAGAAGAAAAGAATTCTAAAAGAGAATTCAAGTGCTGAAATCATCCTTAAGGAAAATAATGTGAGATGTGACAAGAAAAATGGAGTTCTTGGTGAAAAGAAGAGAGACTGTATTTTGCAAGAATTGCCACCAGAAATTAGTGCTCATGGGTCCTCTTCAACTGGATTTAACCCAGAGGACGGTGACTTTTATCCATCTGACAAGGAGAATTGGACTCCAAAAGTTTCATGCCAAGCATCAAAAACAACTACAAGGAACATTGGTAGAGTAGACCAAGACACCCATATTCAAACAGATACAGGAAGGGCACCATTTCAATCTCTCTCTCAGAATTCGAGGGTGACTAACAGACCAACCATAAGTTCTTCCTTGAAGAATACTAACAGAAGTATGGATAATCACAAGGGCTTACTCTCTGAGGTAATTTTTCAACTTTTCCTTCCTCTGAAGATCATTGTTTATGGGCTAGTTCCAATGTTATACATTTTCATACTGATTGGGATTTTTTTAATCAATCATTTCTTTTATTACAGTGTTGCACCAGAACTTTGTTTCGACACATCTCAGTTTTGTATTTACCCTGATGAAACTCGCATGTTTGCTTATAGCAATATGATGAGAGAATCTGAGTTTGCTCTAAATAACTGAACAAAGTATCTTAGATCACTACTTCAACCTCTATTTCTGCTACATATTAAGAAGCATATCCTTTATACATAGGGTCTTATTAGTTTGTTGTGTTTGTGTATGGTAATCCACAACTGTTGCACAAATGCTGACACATAAATGTTTCTGTTTAAGATATCTCCAAGATTGGAACTGCTGTAATATTTTTTGTGGTTAGTGTACAGAAAATATGTTTCCTTCTTCAGTTATATAAGCAAGGATGGGATTCTTAGGGTAGGTTTTTCTCCTTCGGAAAATAGGCCATTACTGCCAAGATTGTGATGTAGTTTGAAGGTTTATCCAGAAAATAAATGACTCATGAAAGTTTGATAGAAATGCTTCCCCTCGTTGCATCATCTAGACATGAATTGATAAGTTGAATGTTCCAGATACTAAGTGCTGTAAATGTTTGCTCTTCAGTTGTCTGGAAATATATCATTCAGTGTCCATCTATGCTGAATAAAATTTGCTTAAGATGTTATGGTGGTCACATTACAATTCTTGTATAGCCCTATCCATGTGTATCCTTTTCTGGGCTACATTCATACTGCATATAAAGAAAAACTGCATTGTAACTTCTTGTAATGTGCCAAGTGAGCTATTTTATTGAACCTTCACCATCCAACCAATTGTTTGCCTGTCTTGCATTGGAGTTCTCCTTTCAAGCACACAAGCGATCTTTTCTATCATGGATAGAATTTGCTGTGGGATGCCATTGAAAATTTTGGAAGTTATATTTCAGACACGATGTAATGAAATTGTCAATCTATAGGAGACCTCTTTGTGTATGCTTCTATAGAAGATTTCTTTTGTTTATGTATGCAAGAAGATAACTATGGCAAGACAAAAACTCTGTGGTTTCAAATTCAATGTAAAGTTGTGTGAACCTTGTTCCAATGCAAAAATCTTGTTGTCACTGGATGTTTCATTTAGGTTCAAATGCCTGGAATAGTTCAACATTCAAATCTGGCAGACTTAAAGAAGAAATGGCATATGGTGGTAGATACTGGCTGCCTTATGCATGATGAATCTAGACAGGCTTTGAAGCAACTGGAAGGCATCAAAGGGACTCATCTGATCATCCCTAGAATTGGTAAGTTTCATTGTTCTTTTATTCCATGTGCATGAATGCATAAATATTTGTTAGTCAATATGATAGATTTATTTAGTTTTACTTTTCTTATTTCTACATATCCTTCTCTTGCAGTTATACGAGAATTAGATTGTCTGAAACGCCAAAATAAGTCAAAGAAAGGGAAGGAGGCCCAGGAGTTTTTGAGATGGATCGAAGAATGCATGATAAATAAGGGTTGGTGGGTTCATGTGCAAAACTCTGCAGAATGCTTTTCAGTTGGTGTCACCCCTCCTGCTTCTCCTCATTCCAATCTAAGCGCTGGCAGCAATGATACTTCTGCTTCAGTTGCTTTCTCATCCTACGGTAGCTTTGCAGATGTTTTGTCACCTACTGCAGAAGACCATATTCTTGAATGTGCTTTGCTCTACAAAAGATTAGCAAACGGTGGGCATGTTGTTCTGCTGAGTAATGATGTTGCTCTCAAAGTCAAAGCTATGGCTGAGGTAAATCATAGAAAGATTTGTTTCATTCATGCAAACTAAGAATGCCAAGCATTTTTCTTTTCTCTCTGCTTGCTTAATTTTTTGGTTCATTTCTTTAAGGATACTATTATGTTTGGAATTTGGCACAACAAGTTGATTGCAGCAGTTTGTCATCTGATTTCTCGTTTTTATATTTGTTGTTTATTTTGTTTGTTGACTGTGTCATATCCCATCAATAGGCAGACCTCATCAATAGCCAGAATTGAATCATCTCTCTTTTAGGGTAGGTATGATCCTATGCTTTTAAGCATGCTCTGTATCAACTATGCATCTTTTGCGTCATTTTATTTTGAAGTCTGTTAATAGGTTTTCTCAGGCTTTATTAGTGGGTACAGAGAATGTGCAATCCTTTTTAGCAACTCTGCTTTCTTCTCTCTCATCTTGGGTATTGGACTTTCCTTCTCTCACTCATCAATGAATGTAACGTCATGGATCCTTTGTGTCATCTCTGCATTACTAATAGCATCATTCATTCATGAATTTCATGCCTCAAGAGTTCAGCTTCTTTACAAAACAAGATTCAATTTTGTACCTACTGAAATTTTCTCAAATGACATTTTCATATTTATTATTTAAATAATCTCTTTGAAAATACAGCAAATAGTTTGTATCATTATGCCATTAGGAAAGGCTGTTGAATTGATTGTTCTAAGAAAGGCAAGGATTTTCTACTAAAATCTTATTTCATTATCTTGGACAGAGAAATAAAGGGTGATTAAATAAAACAGATTTTTTATTCAATCATTGCATCTCTGTCAAAATACACTAAATAGTTCGTCTTTTAGCTTTTGAATTGATCTATTTTAAAAGTAGCTTGTCTGATTATTCTGAGCTATGAATGAATGTTTTATTACAGGGGATGTTATGTGAAAATGCCAAGGAGTTTTGTCAAAGTTTAGTAAGTCCTTATTCAGAGAGATTTTTGTGGTCACAAAGCACTGCGCATGGCCACAACTGGACTGACATCAACAACGGCAACAGCAGGAAACCTTTTGGGGTGACGAGGAAATCGACATACTTTGGCATGATGAGAAACTCTTTGCTTCGTGATGAAGAACCAAAAAAGAAGAGTAATGAGGGTGCAAAGGGATTAAAGCTGATCTTGCTCCATAATTCTCATTATAGGCAGAAACACACCTAAAAGAACTTTTTTAACCATAGCTCGATCACAGCTTGGTTAATCTCTATACTTGTGACACTTATGGGACACGACTAAATCCAAGGGGAGAAATCTCCTGTTGTAAGAGTTGTAAGAATGTTTTTCGAGTCAATCCGTTTCATAATTCTCATTATGATCAAAGAAGTGTATTCTTATTGGACAATGAAATTATTTTGCCTTGTAAATTTCAGCATATTGCTGAGCATTTTTAAATCTCTTCTTTTCTCTTTGTATATATGTAGATTGCCGCTTTTTTACGTTGTAAATTGCTAAAATAATAAGGGTAATAACATCTATCCAACATTATTGAATTTCAAGTAATTGATAAATATGGTCGAACGTGTGTCCAGCATATAAGTAAATTGCTGTTTTTTTATGCTAAAATAACAAGGGTAACATCTATCCAGCATTACTGAATTTCAAGTAGTTGATAAATATAGTCAAATGTCTGTCTGGAATACTAAATAGAGACAATCAGTCAAGCTAGATTTCATGAAGATGAAGTATTAAATGGGAGATTCAGTGTTATTGGGAGATTCATCTCCGACCCATTGGGATGCGTCTCAGTGATCGAGACATGTCTTCGGTACCAGGGACGTACCCAGAGATGCCCCCATTTGCAGGGGACGTCGGCAGACTTCGTCTCCGAAGTCTCCCCGCATCTACTGTGAAAAGTTAGACGTCTTCCGCTGAAAAACAAAACAAAACCCAACTTTAAAGTTAAAAACTTGAAACATGCATAAAGGAGATAAAAGGATGCTAGGAAATAAAAGATGTTGCAGGAAGAGAAAATTGACGGTAGGAAGACAAAAATACCACAAGAATTGGAAGAGAAACTCGACAACAGGAAGACAATTACCACAACTTTGGCAGAGGTAGGCATAGTTTGTTCAGGTTGTAGTTACCATGTTTAGTCACATTTGAAAACAAAAAGCTAATATTTTCTACCGTTGGGCCTTATAAGTATGGAATGAAGAATTTAGCAGCCTTGGTCTAAAGCATCGATCGCAGCTGAAAACAACTAATAACCACTAGTTTTTGCAAACAAGTTTCTTATCAGCTTGGCTTTTTTATTTTAACTTTGGCATCACTAATGAGCTTGGGTAATTTCTATTGATTGTTTCAAGATTTTACTTTGCAAACATATCCGCAGACCTCGAGGTTTTCTCTACCAATCCATTACCCTTATTATTTACTTATTGGTGTTTTTATTGTGGAGCATTGGAGCATCTCTTGCTATTAACATCAAAGCTGCTGATTTGAGTGGTTCAAGTTGTGGATTGTGAATTTGTCAAAGATAAAATTGTTGTTTACAAGCCACCCTTTGATTTTGGTGGTATAATTATTACCCTTTGAGTTTGGAAGTATAGCGAGTTGTTGGTGGTACAACTATTACCCTTTGAGTTTGGAAGTATAGCGAGTTGTTGGCATATTACATGTTTCCTCTTTTTGAGTTTTTACTTTTTAGTATTTTGAATTTTCTCTTTTTGGTTTCTTGCCACTACCCCTATTGGCAACATTTCTTTGTTGTCTTATGCATAAATAGTGGTTGCTAAATGGAGCCATACTGTACCACATACCATACATATTCTTCTAAAATAAAGGATTAATTAATAAATTAAATTCTATATAATCTTCCTAAAAATAGCTACAACTAGTCAAGCTTTAGTCTTCGATGAATTTAGTGAAAGAATCTTATATTTGAGTGGGCTATGATGCTAATAATTTTTTTTTTTTTTGTGTAGAATGTCAAGTGGGGGAAATCAAGGCTTGTACCCATTGTGGAAATGTGTACGGTAGGCTAGAATTAGAGAGTTTGATTGGAATATACAATCTAACCTATAGAAGCTTTATCAAATGTCATGGCAAGGTACTTACATGAGGGCGAGGGTTCATTTCCTTCACATACTGAGAAAAGGTGTTGATCCTTGTCTAAATGAAGTACAATGATGTGATGCTATGAGGGATCAAGAAAGGGTTGATGGGAA
>VDFB02116927.1:43492-92397 GCA_007258455.2 Sequoia sempervirens | reverse complement strand
CCATCACCTATTTTCCTTCATTTCCAATTATGCCATTTAGGATTTAAGGCATAGGTAGCACAATGAAGGGGTGTGTTAAGTGTGTTCCATCTTCTATGTAACTTTTCTTTCAATCAAAGGATATAGAGAAAGATCTTTTGCATCTGTTATTTTCTTGACTCTTTCACACATGGAATCTATTTCTTCATAAATTCTCTCAAGCATGGCTTGTATGAATTTGCAAATTTGATCACCTCACATATGGGCTTAATAAAGTCCACAAAAAGTTTAACATCAGCCCAAAAATGGTTATCAAGGACCATACCTCTCACCTCAACTGTAGTATTTGATGTAGATTGCCTCCAAGCTGCCCATGCATCACTAACTACTATGGAACATAAAGCTCCTTTGACTCACAAAATGGTCAAGAAGAACAAAATAAGAAGCAAACCGTGTATCAGCTAGTTTGAGAAGTTCCACCTTGGAAAATTTTCAATAAATGGCTTGTGTGTGGTGATGGTTACATATGAACATTTGTATTTTTCTACCCTTTTATAAGAGATCTCAAATCCACTAGAACTTGCCAATATCTTTGAGTGCATTATTCAACAAATGCACACAACATGGTGTCCAAAATATATGCTTGTACTTTTTTTGCACCAACATGCCTACTGCTTTACAAACAGGGGCACATCCGTAACAATTTGGACTACATGTGATGCCCCCACCTCCTCAATGCCATCACGTAGCTGGTTAAGAAGAAACTCTGTATTTTTTCTTGCCTTGAACAATCTATTGCCTTCAAAAAATAAGGTCCTTTGTTGCATGTTACCATGATATTAAGTAGTGGACAATTTCTAGCGTCTATCCACCCATCCATGCTGATACTGCATCCTTTTGTAGCCCACACTCTTTTCATTGGTGTAGTTTGTTGCTCTAATTGAATTTTTTTTTAATCAATTAGAGTAGTGCGAATCTTTTCATACCTAAGTGATTTATACCCGGCTGGTCCATTAATGATAGCTTTGACCATCTCTCTATAGAAAAGTGAGTGAGAAAAATTAAACAGTATTCCATTTGCATAAAAGAAGCGTGCAATCACTGCATCAACCACTTTTTGACCTTGCACATCAAATAATCTTCCAATGGGGTTTGAGCTACCAATGTGTGGTCTCTTGCGAGAACATTTTGCTAGTACATGCCTCTCTATTTTGATTTTGAGTTGCAACAGTTGCCCCTGTCGTTGAAGCATGAGAGCTCAAATTAGAAACTTTCCCATCAGCCCTTTCTTGATCCTTCACATCATCATATCATTGTACCTCATTTGGACAAGGATCAACACCTTTTCCAGGTATGTGAAGGAAATGAGCCCTCACCCTCGTGTAAGTACCTTGCCATGACATTTGAAACAAGCTTTATATATGATTGTATATTCCACCTAAACTCTTCAATCTTGTCACAAATTGCCCTTGTTAAAGCATGAGAGCTTAAATTAGAAACTTTCCCATCAACCCTTTCTTGATCCCTCATAGCATCACATCATTGTACTTCATTTAGACAAGGATCAACACCTTTTCTCAGTATGTGAAGGAAATGAACCCTCGCCCTCATGTAAGTACCTTGCCATGACATTTGATAAAGCTTCTATATGATTGTGGCTATTCCACCTAAACTCCTCGACTCGAACACAATTGCAATACTTCCACAATGGGTACAAGCCTTGATTTCCACCTAACATTCTACACAAAAAAAAATTATTAGCATCATAGCCCACCAAATATAAGATTCTTCATCAAATTCTACCAAGACTAAAGTTTGACTAGTTGATTTTTAAGAAGATATTTTATAGAATTTTATTTATAAATTAGTCCTTTATTTTAGAAGAATAGGTATGCTATGTGGTATGGTATGGCTCCATTTAGCAGCCACTATTTACGCACAAGACAACAAAGAAATGTTGTCAATAGAGGTAGTGGCAGGAAACTAAAAAGAAAAAATTCAAAATACTAAAAAATAAAAACCAAAAAGAAAAACATGTAAATATGCCAACAACTAGCTATACTACCAAAATCAAAAGGTAATATGCCAACAACTTGCTATACTTCCAAACTCAAAGGGTAATAGTTGTACCACCAACAACTCGCTATACTTCCAAACTCAAAGGGTAATAATTATACCACCAAAATCAAAGGGTGGCTTGTAAACAACAATTTTATCTTTGACAAATTCACAATCCACAACTTGAACCACTCAAATCAGCAGCTTTGATGTTAATAGCAAGAGATGCTCCAATGCTCCACAATAAAAACACCAATAAGTAAATAATAAGGGTAATGGATTGGTAGAGAAAACCTCGAGGTCTGCGGATATGTTTGCAAAGTAAAATCTTGAAACAATCAATAGAAATTACCCAAGCTCATTAGTGATGCCAAAGTTGAAATAAAAAAGCCAAGCTGATAAGAAACTTGTTTGCAAAAACTAGTGGTTATTAGTTGTTTTCAGCTGCGATCGATGCTTTAGACCAAGGCTGCTAAATTCTTCATTCCATACTTATAAGGCCCAACGGTAGAAAATATTAGCTTTTTGTTTTCAAATGTGACTAAACATGGTAACTACAACCTGAACAAACTATGCCTACCTCTGCCAAAGTTGTGGTAATTGTCTTCCTGTTGTCGAGTTTCTCTTCCAATTCTTGTGGTATTTTTGTCTTCCTACCCTCAATTTTCTCTTCCTGCAACATCTTTTATTTCCTAGCATCCTTTTATCTCCTTTATGCATGTTTCAAGTTTTTAACTTTAAAGTTGGGTTTTGTTTTGTTTTTCAGCGGAAGACGTCTAACTTTTCACAGTAGATGCGGGGAGACTTCGGAGACGAAGTCTGCCGACGTCCCCTGCAAATGGGGGCATCTCTGGGTACGTCCCTGGTACCGAAGACATGTCTCGATCACTGAGACGCATCCCAATGGGTCGGAGATGAATCTCCCAATAACACTGAATCTCCCATTTAATACTTCATCTTCATGAAATCTAGCTTGACTGATTGTCTCTATTTAGTATTCCAGACAGACATTTGACTATATTTATCAACTACTTGAAATTCAGTAATGCTGGATAGATGTTACCCTTGTTATTTTAGCATAAAAAAACAGCAATTTACTTATATGCTGGACACACGTTCGACCATATTTATCAATTACTTGAAATTCAATAATGTTGGATAGATGTTATTACCCTTATTATTTTAGCAATTTACAACGTAAAAAAGCGGCAATCTACATATATACAAAGAGAAAAGAAGAGATTTAAAAATGCTCAGCAATATGCTGAAATTTACAAGGCAAAATAATTTCATTGTCCAATAAGAATACACTTCTTTGATCATAATGAGAATTATGAAACGGATTGACTCGAAAAACATTCTTACAACTCTTACAACAGGAGATTTCTCCCCTTGGATTTAGTCGTGTCCCATAAGTGTCACAAGTATAGAGATTAACCAAGCTGTGATCGAGCTATGGTTAAAAAAGTTCTTTTAGGTGTGTTTCTGCCTATAATGAGAATTATGGAGCAAGATCAGCTTTAATCCCTTTGCACCCTCATTACTCTTCTTTTTTGGTTCTTCATCACGAAGCAAAGAGTTTCTCATCATGCCAAAGTATGTCGATTTCCTCGTCACCCCAAAAGGTTTCCTGCTGTTGCCGTTGTTGATGTCAGTCCAGTTGTGGCCATGCGCAGTGCTTTGTGACCACAAAAATCTCTCTGAATAAGGACTTACTAAACTTTGACAAAACTCCTTGGCATTTTCACATAACATCCCCTGTAATAAAACATTCATTCATAGCTCAGAATAATCAGACAAGCTACTTTTAAAATAGATCAATTCAAAAGCTAAAAGACGAACTATTTAGTGTATTTTGACAGAGATGCAATGATTGAATAAAAAATCTGTTTTATTTAATCACCCTTTATTTCTCTGTCCAAGATAATGAAATAAGATTTTAGTAGAAAATCCTTGCCTTTCTTAGAACAATCAATTCAACAGCCTTTCCTAATGGCATAATGATACAAACTATTTGCTGTATTTTCAAAGAGATTATTTAAATAATAAATATGAAAATGTCATTTGAGAAAATTTCAGTAGGTACAAAATTGAATCTTGTTTTGTAAAGAAGCTGAACTCTTGAGGCATGAAATTCATGAATGAATGATGCTATTAGTAATGCAGAGATGACACAAAGGATCCATGACGTTACATTCATTGATGAGTGAGAGAAGGAAAGTCCAATACCCAAGATGAGAGAGAAGAAAGCAGAGTTGCTAAAAAGGATTGCACATTCTCTGTACCCACTAATAAAGCCTGAGAAAACCTATTAACAGACTTCAAAATAAAATGACGCAAAAGATGCATAGTTGATACAGAGCATGCTTAAAAGCATAGGATCATACCTACCCTAAAAGAGAGATGATTCAATTCTGGCTATTGATGAGGTCTGCCTATTGATGGGATATGACACAGTCAACAAACAAAATAAACAACAAATATAAAAACGAGAAATCAGATGACAAACTGCTGCAATCAACTTGTTGTGCCAAATTCCAAACATAATAGTATCCTTAAAGAAATGAACCAAAAAATTAAGCAAGCAGAGAGAAAAGAAAAATGCTTGGCATTCTTAGTTTGCATGAATGAAACAAATCTTTCTATGATTTACCTCAGCCATAGCTTTGACTTTGAGAGCAACATCATTACTCAGCAGAACAACATGCCCACCGTTTGCTAATCTTTTGTAGAGCAAAGCACATTCAAGAATATGGTCTTCTGCAGTAGGTGACAAAACATCTGCAAAGCTACCGTAGGATGAGAAAGCAACTGAAGCAGAAGTATCATTGCTGCCAGCGCTTAGATTGGAATGAGGAGAAGCAGGAGGGGTGACACCAACTGAAAAGCATTCTGCAGAGTTTTGCACATGAACCCACCAACCCTTATTTATCATGCATTCTTCGATCCATCTCAAAAACTCCTGGGCCTCCTTCCCTTTCTTTGACTTATTTTGGCGTTTCAGACAATCTAATTCTCGTATAACTGCAAGAGAAGGATATGTAGAAATAAGAAAAGTAAAACTAAATAAATCTATCATATTGACTAACAAATATTTATGCATTCATGCACATGGAATAAAAGAACAATGAAACTTACCAATTCTAGGGATGATCAGATGAGTCCCTTTGATGCCTTCCAGTTGCTTCAAAGCCTGTCTAGATTCATCATGCATAAGGCAGCCAGTATCTACCACCATATGCCATTTCTTCTTTAAGTCTGCCAGATTTGAATGTTGAACTATTCCAGGCATTTGAACCTAAATGAAACATCCAGTGACAACAAGATTTTTGCATTGGAACAAGGTTCACACAACTTTACATTGAATTTGAAACCACAGAGTTTTTGTCTTGCCATAGTTATCTTCTTGCATACATAAACAAAAGAAATCTTCTATAGAAGCATACACAAAGAGGTCTCCTATAGATTGACAATTTCATTACATCGTGTCTGAAATATAACTTCCAAAATTTTCAATGGCATCCCACAGCAAATTCTATCCATGATAGAAAAGATCGCTTGTGTGCTTGAAAGGAGAACTCCAATGCAAGACAGGCAAACAATTGGTTGGATGGTGAAGGTTCAATAAAATAGCTCACTTGGCACATTACAAGAAGTTACAATGCAGTTTTTCTTTATATGCAGTATGAATGTAGCCCAGAAAAGGATACACATGGATAGGGCTATACAAGAATTGTAATGTGACCACCATAACATCTTAAGCAAATTTTATTCAGCATAGATGGACACTGAATGATATATTTCCAGACAACTGAAGAGCAAACATTTACAGCACTTAGTATCTGGAACATTCAACTTATCAATTCATGTCTAGATGATGCAACGAGGGGAAGCATTTCTATCAAACTTTCATGAGTCATTTATTTTCTGGATAAACCTTCAAACTACATCACAATCTTGGCAGTAATGGCCTATTTTCCGAAGGAGAAAAACCTACCCTAAGAATCCCATCCTTGCTTATATAACTGAAGAAGGAAACATATTTTCTGTACACTAACCACAAAAAATATTACAGCAGTTCCAATCTTGGAGATATCTTAAACAGAAACATTTATGTGTCAGCATTTGTGCAACAGTTGTGGATTACCATACACAAACACAACAAACTAATAAGACCCTATGTATAAAGGATATGCTTCTTAATATGTAGCAGAAATAGAGGTTGAAGTAGTGATCTAAGATACTTTGTTCAGTTATTTAGAGCAAACTCAGATTCTCTCATCATATTGCTATAAGCAAACATGCGAGTTTCATCAGGGTAAATACAAAACTGAGATGTGTCGAAACAAAGTTCTGGTGCAACACTGTAATAAAAGAAATGATTGATTAAAAAAATCCCAATCAGTATGAAAATGTATAACATTGGAACTAGCCCATAAACAATGATCTTCAGAGGAAGGAAAAGTTGAAAAATTACCTCAGAGAGTAAGCCCTTGTGATTATCCATACTTCTGTTAGTATTCTTCAAGGAAGAACTTATGGTTGGTCTGTTAGTCACCCTCGAATTCTGAGAGAGAGATTGAAATGGTGCCCTTCCTGTATCTGTTTGAATATGGGTGTCTTGGTCTACTCTACCAATGTTCCTTGTAGTTGTTTTTGATGCTTGGCATGAAACTTTTGGAGTCCAATTCTCCTTGTCAGATGGATAAAAGTCACCGTCCTCTGGGTTAAATCCAGTTGAAGAGGACCCATGAGCACTAATTTCTGGTGGCAATTCTTGCAAAATACAGTCTCTCTTCTTTTCACCAATAACTCTGTTTTTCTTGTCACATCTCACATTATTTTCCTTAAGGATGATTTCAGCACTTGAATTCTCTTTTAGAATTCTTTTCTTCTTTGTCATCTTTACCTGGTTTTCCTTCATTTTCTTGGGATTTAAATTCATTTCCATGCGACCTGTTTGCAAGCAGACAAGATTACCATCTTTTTGCCTTCTTGACCAAAGGTTTGAAACTCCTATGCCTACATTTTTTTCCCTTGCAAGGCTCTGATTCTCCTGCACTGGTGTCATCTTAGCATCAGTTACCACAGTGAAGTAATCCAGATGCAAATGAGATTCCGGAAGTGGAGGTGCTGATGGTTGTACAGGCTTCCATGGGACTGATTCAACTAGTTCCACATATTCCTCTTCCAGTAAGAATTGTTTCTTATTTTTATCAACAAATTCACAATTCTGTTTGTTGGGTTCAGAAATACCATCCAACATGATTTGATTCTATAAAAAAGACAAATTTAGAATAAGCCAGCATCTTAGAAAAATCTAGGCACTTTTCATGGAACAATGAATGTTATAGAGAATCCCAGTGGTCCTAACGAGGTAGATTACTTCAAAGAAAAAATAAGGTGTTAATAGATTTACCAGGTTCCTGGGGCCTGATTCAATAACTTTGACATCACCCTCTGTCATTGAGGTTTTCTCAATGTTTCCTTCATGAAATCCATTCTCTTGTTTGTTGGGTTCGAAAACGGCATCAGACAAGATTGGGGTCTATAAAAATGGGCATAGAGAATAATTTAGTTACAATCGCTTAAACATTCTAACAAATAATAATTAAAGAGACTTTTTTTCAAGATATTAACAGATTATTAACATAAATATTGTACCAGATCACTGCGGACAAGCATATCAGCTCCAAAATATCCTTGTTTCTTTATGACCTGTTCCTTGTTTTCAGAAGCAAGTCCACACTCCTGTTTGTTGGGTTCAGGAACACTCTCCAAAAGGATTGGGGTCTTTATAGGATTACTTGGGTTGGGTTCAACAGCTTCAACAAATCCATGTTCCTCTGAGGCTTGTTCTTGTTTGATGATCTCAGAAGCACTCTCCAAAAGGACCGGACTCTTTACTGGATTGATTGAGACAAATGTAACCGCTTCAACATGTTCATGTTCCTTTAAGACCTGTTCCTTGTTTTCACCATTAAATGCCCACTCCTGTTTATTGGGTTCAGCAACATCAAGTTTTACATGTTCCTTCAAGATTTGTTCCTTTTTGTCACCAGAAAATGAACACTCCCCTTTGTTGCATTGAGAAATATTCTCCAAAGAGTTTGGGTTCTTTACAGTATTACTTTGGACAGACTCAACAGCTTCAACATACTCATGTTCTTTGTTTTCACCAGCAAATACATACTCCTGTTTATTGGGTTCAACAGCTTCAACAAATCCATGTTCCTCTGAGGCTTGTTCTTTGCTTTCATTTGCAAATAAACACTCTTGTTTGATGATCTCAGAAGCACTCTCCAAAAGGACCGGACTCTTTACTTGATTGATTGAGACAAATGTAACCGCTTCAACATGTTCATGTTCCTTTAAGACCTGTTCCTTGTTTTCACCATTAAATGCCCACTCCTGTTTATTGGGTTCAGCAACATCAAGTTTTACATGTTCCTTCAAGATTTGTTCCTTTTTGTCACCAGAAAATGAACACTCCCCTTTGTTGCATTGAGAAATATTCTCCAAAGAGTTTGGGTTCTTTACAGTATTACTTTGGACAGACTCAACAGCTTCAACATACTCATGTTCTTTGTTTTCACCAGCAAATACATACTCCTGTTTATTGGGTTCAACAGCTTCAACAAATCCATGTTCCTCTGAGGCTTGTTCTTTGCTTTCATTTGCAAATAAACACTCTTGTTTGATGATCTCAGAAGCACTCTCCAAAAGGACCGGACTCTTTACTGGATTGATTGAGACAAATGTAACCGCTTCAACATGTTCATGTTCCTTTAAGACCTGTTCCTTGTTTTCACCATTAAATGCCCACTCCTGTTTATTGGGTTCAGCAACATCAAGTTTTACATGTTCCTTCAAGATTTGTTCCTTTTTGTCACCAGAAAATGAACACTCCCCTTTGTTGCATTGAGAAATATTCTCCAAAGAGTTTGGGTTCTTTACAGTATTACTTTGGACAGACTCAACAGCTTCAACATACTCATGTTCTTTGTTTTCACCAGCAAATACATACTCCTGTTTATTGGGTTCAACAGCTTCAACAAATCCATGTTCCTCTGAGGCTTGTTCTTTGCTTTCATTTGCAAATAAACACTCTTGTTTGATGATCTCAGAAGCACTCTCCAAAAGGACCGGACTCTTTACTTGATTGATTGAGACAAATGTAACCGCTCCAACATGTTCATGTTCCTTTAAGACCCGTTCCTTGTCTTCACCATTAAATGCACACTCCTGTTTATTGGGTTCAGAAACACTCTCCAAAATGATTGGGATCCTTACTGGATTATGTGGGACAGGTTCAGCAACATCAACTTTTACATGTTCCTTTTTGTCACCAGAAAATGAACACTCCCCTTTGTTGCATTGAGAAATATTTTCCAAAGAGTTTGGGGTCTTTACAGTATTACTTAGGACAGACTCAACAGCTTCAACATACTCATGTTCTTTGTTTTCACCAGCAAATACACACTCCTGTTTATTGGGTTCATAAACACTCTCCAAGAAGATTGGTATCTTTACTGGATTACTTGGGACAGGTTCAATAACTTCAGCATGCACATGTTCCTTTAAGGCCTTTTCCTTGTTTTCACTTGCAAATGAAGCCTCCCCTCTGTTGCCCTCAAATACACTCTCCAAATGGATTGGGGTCTTTATTGTATTATTTGGGACAGACTCAACAACATCAACATGTTCGTGTTCCTTTAAGATCTGTTTCTTGTTTTCACCAGAAACTGTATGCTTGTGTTTATTAGGTTCAGAAACACTCTCAAAAAAGACTAGGGTTTTTACCCTATTACATAGGACAGACTCAACAGCTTCAACATGTCCATGTTCCTTGTTTTCACCAGGAAGTGCAAATGCCTGTTTTCTGGGTTCAGAAACACACTCCATAAAGATTGGAATCTTCACTGGATTACTTTGGACAGGTTCAATGACTTCAGTATCCCCATGTTCATTTAAGACCTGTTCCTTGTTTTCACCATCAAATGCACACTCCTGTTTGTTGTGGTCAGAAACACTCTCCAAAATGTTTGGGATATTTCCATGTTCTTTTAAGACTTCTTCCTTGCTTTCAATATTTCCATGTTCTTTTAAGACTTCTTCCTTGCTTTCAATAGCAAATGAACCCTTGCCTTCGTTGCGTTCAGAAACACTCTCCAAATAGATTGGGGTCTTTATTGTAGTATTTAGGACAGACTCAAGAGCTTCAACATGTTCATATTCCTCTAAGGCCTGTTCCTTGTTTGTGCCAGAAATTGTAGGCTCCTCTTTATCGGGTTCAGAAACACTCTCTAAAAGGATTGGGGTCTCCATCTGTGGAAAAAACAAGAAATATATGGGGCAAATTATTGATAAATAAATTGAACATAATAGAGAAAATCAAGAGACAAAGAACAATTTTCACAAAACAGTCTCTAAGAGGATTGGGATCTCCATCTATGGAAAAAGCAAAAGAAATATATGGGGCAAATTATTGATAAATAAATTGAAAATGATAGAGAAAATCAAAAGAGACAAAGAACAATTTTCACAAAACAGAAACTGTAAGAGTGGTACCCTAGCAGGATTTTACTGAATTATTGGGGATGATGGATTCAATAGTTTTAACTCATTCATCTTCCTTTAAGGCTCTCTTCCTTTCTTTTGTCATTAAATCAACACACTTGTTTGGTGGGTTCAGAAATAATGTCCCACAAGGCTGTGGTCTATAGTAATTAGTAAGGGAACATATAGGGTTAACAATTTAATAAGAAGGCTTTTAAGAAGCAAAGCATGTAGTATCCCTGTGGTATTTATGGGATCAGTTTTCGCGAAAGTCACAACGGTATTAATGGTTGTACCATTGTACTATATTTCTAGAATTATTTTCAATAGCTGATACATACCCCTCTTCTTTTAAGTTCTGTTCTTTGTTTTAATCTGTTTTTCAGATTCAGAAATATCATTTACAAAGATTGGATCGGATAGGGAAAAGGACATTTTGGGAAAACTATTAATAAATCAACTTCAAAATACATGTAAATGATGAAGGGAGAAAGCAGAATTGTCATAAAACAAATAATAGCAGGTATGCTATATGAGTTAATAATTTCAAAGTGAAAACAGAGGAGCTCATGTTTCTACCAGAGTCCAGGGGATGGACACTTCTGTTTGTTGGGAGCAGAAACAATGCCGGACAAGATTAGGCTCTATTAAAAGGGCATATCAAAAGTTCATGTTTTCAATAACTTATTTAATTTTATTTTAAATGATATTAGAGAGTACACTGGAGGAAGCATAGCATATTACAGAGAATCCTTGTGGTCTTATGAGATAAATAAATTGATAGAACATTTCAACACAATACTACATGAAAATTATAAGAAACAGAGCCTGCTAGAGAGTATCCTTGTTGACTTTATGAAAGAAAATTATTTCATCATAGTTTCACATAGTTTTACCAGGTTGCTAAGGACGATAGATTCAACAGCTTTGAAATACTCCTTTCGCTTTGAAGCCACTTCCTTGTTTTCATCGTTATGTCCACACTCTTGTTTGTCATGTTCAGAAACAATGTCTGACAAGGTTGGGACCTACAAAAAAGTCATATCCAGAATAAATAATTTAATAGAACACTTTAAAAATATAGTTAAATTTGTAAGGGAAAGCACAGCACACATTACATAGTATCCTTGTGTTCTATGAGATTTAAAAAAAAAAAGTAACAACACAAGTAATGTTTGTATGTGTTTCTAGAATTTGATTCAATAGATCCCTCATATTCCTCTTTCTTGTTCCTTACTGTAAACGTCAAATAAATAGTCCTATTTGTTGGGTTCAGAAACATAATCCAAAAATATTAGGCCGTCAATGTAAATGATTTAATAAACAAAGTTGGAATATGAAAAAATGAAATAAAAGATAAAGAAAAAAGCACAATTGCCATAAAACAGAGGAGCTTGAAGAGTATTCTTATGTAAGAAAATACATAATGCTTATGGTTGTACCAGATTTCTGGAGATGGATTCAACAGCATTGGCATGTCGCTCTTCCATTGAAACTTGTTCTTCATTTTCACCATTAAATCCATACTTCATTTCATGGGGTTCAGAAATGATTCTAGACAAGGTTGGGGTCTATTAAAAAGGCATATCAAGAGTTAATAATTTAAAAAATACTTCAAATTTCTAATAAAATTTGAGAAAGAGATTAAATTTTCAGGAAGCAGAACATGTTTGAAACTGTTCTTGGGATCTTTATGCGATAAAATATTTTTTTAAATGCTTGAACATGGTATAGAAAAATGAAAAAGATAAAAGAATAATTTTCATAAAACAGATTCTGTTAAGAAAGTATTTTATAGGCTTTATGATGCCAAAGATTTTCCAACGTAGAAAATGATGGGCTCTTATTAATACCAGTTTCCTGCACATGGTGGATTCAACAGCTTTGGCATACCCTTCTTCTTCCAAGCCTTCTTCATTGTTTGCATCACTATATCCGCACTCCTATTTGTTTTATGATATTATATATATAGTTAGTAATACAATAAAATGCTTAAATTTCTAACAAAAACGATAAAGAGAACAGTTTTTAGGATGGAAAGAATGTTAGAGAGTATCATTGTGGTCTTTGTTTAATATGAGATAAATCTTTTGAGAGTAATAATAGAGGTGCCAATGGTTGTACCGTATTCCAAGAATTTGATCCAGCAGCTCCTATATGCCCAGACCCCTTGTTTGCTGAGTCTCGTTCTTTGTTTTTGCCATCAGATGGACACTCGTATTTGTTGGGTTCATAAACACTGTGCAAAAACTTGGGGGTCTGTAAAACAAAGGCATTGAGAATAAATTCTTCTGAGGTAAAACAAAGAATGTAAAATTAACAATGAGTAACTTCCATAAAATGAGAAAAAAAATAATAGAAAGAATGTAAGAAGAAAAATACTGTATATTTGTTCAAAAATGCTTAAGAATTTAAAACAAGTCAATGGGAATGTAAAGGCCTTGGAAGGAAAATAAACTACTCTGTTAGTACAGAAATTTCTTCAATTAAAGTCAATGGCCATGGAAGAGTGCCCACTGAATCTCCAATAATGCAGATTAGTGGAATAATGTGCCAACAGCTATACAAAAAATCAGGACAATTCAATTGAAGAAACCAAATCTAGTCGTGACTCTATAATATAATAAAGTCTGCAAGAATTCCTCCAAACAGTGGAATGCACAAAATATTACAATTTACAACTCATACAATGTTGGACCCCATTGAAACCTTGTTAAAATGCCTTTGATCTCTAGATAAACTTGGTCATCAAATTGTAATCCAGGGTATCAAAAGGTTCCAAGTTACAAGTGAGCAGAAAAAAAATACAAAGCAGAATTTAATCAACAAAATCAGATGCTCCCCAAACAATGACAAAGAGGATCTTCCCCAAACAGAATTTAATGATTGACAAAGAGGACGTTCAAAAAACAATGAAGTTAATTAACAAAGAAAAAAACAGAAACCTCATTGAACTAGAAACCTTGTTAAAAAGCCTTAAAATCAAAGGTCTAAATTTTCTAGATAAAGTTTGAACTAAGTTATCAAATCGTAATCCAGTGTATTAAAAGGTTGCAAGTTACAAATGAGCAGAGAAAAACACACAACAAAATGAAAACAAAAAAATCAGTTATGGTAGGAAATAGCTAGAAGCAAATAGAAATAATAATTTTTCAGCAAATGCAAGGTTTAAATCAGAAACTAAGAAAATTTCATGACACATCTAACAAGTAAGGATTTACTCAAATCTACAACAGCTACCTTAGAAGGTAATCAGAACTGAACAGAATTAGATGCTGACTAAAAATACAGAATTTAATCAGCAAAAGAGGATGCTCCCCAAACAATGACAAAGAGGACCTTCAAAAAACAAAGTTAATCAAAAAAAAAAATACAGAATTTAATCTAAAAGTTCATAACAATTCATCAGACTTGATCAGTTTACCTATGATAACAAATAACTCAAAAAACTAAGGAACGGGATAACCCACCAGGCAATCCTCTTCTTCTTCCGATGGATAGGGAAGCAACTGAAACTTGTAAACCCTGGTCGAAGCTCCCATCCTAAATGTGTCATTCAGTCGTAGTGTTATTGGAAGTTTGGGAGTGGTTCTCTGTCCACAAACAAACGTTCCATGCACTGCAAACAAAAACAAAATCAGAACACATTTTCCAACACTGTAACAATTAATTCAATTATCTGAGTGTACATTGTTTGATTTTTAAATTTTGAGTTGATAAGACTCGTGGCTTAAATGCTAATCCATACTGAGAAATTCTTCCCCAGGAATATGACCTAGTTTCCAGAGGCCGGGGATCTTGGTTACGCTGGGGTTTTACCTTATCGTAGGAGTAATCACCCTACAGTTATCAGTATTTCCAAATCCAAAACTCGATTGTCAAGACCTTCTCCAGCACAAGTTACAGAGGCAAGGGGATCAGATGAACTGAGAATTACACCTAATTCCTAATCCTAGAAGGAATAATCCCGCCTCCTCTAACCCCACGGAGGGGTTTCCCCTACCTAATCATGGTTTACATGGGAATACTAGTGCATTATTTTTAATCCTATTTTAAAACCCTATTCAATTAAATTGAATTCTGTCAGCCTCCATTGTTTTACTTTATCCAGAAACAGAGATACTCAAGGATAAAATATTAATCTACAAGTTTTAGAAAATCCAAGCTCAGAGCTAGGAGAAACTTATGTCAAGTGAAAGGCCCCATTAGCAATTCTGGGTATCTGGGGATACATCTCAGGAGAAATCTGATCACATTTATTGGGATGCCAGAGTTCATAGTTTGAATGCCATGCCATTCTCCAGCAGAGTCTAAGAAACTAGGGGATCTGGAAAACCAAGAATTACACTTATTTAGGGAAGAAACACTCTAGCCACACCATCAGTAAGAGTCAGATAGTCTTGATTCCGCTAACTCCACAAGAAGGTTTGCCTTACGTAAACATGGATCACAGGGCAAGACTAGTAAGAACTTTTTAATGACATTAAAGAACCAGAACACACTTTCAGACCCTATACCTACAATATTTTTCTATTGTTAAAGCTGACGATGCTCGCATCTAATATACTAATCCAGATACACCGGAGTTTAAAACTTGAGAAATTTTCTGGCAGGGGAGCATGGAAAGTATTGTATCCGGGTGCACCATAGAATACACCTAATCACAGGGGATATCACCAAAAAAGTTTCACCCTACCCAAAACAAGTAATTGAGATTTTTTTTGCCATTCATACCTGAGGACAAATCTGTGAGGATGAGCTCCTGAGATGACTGTTGAAGTTGGATTTGCAGATGCCATCTGCTGATACTGGGATGATCCACAACTATATCACAATCCGGATGCCTTCCCAACTTCAGTATTTTCTCATGTGTAGCCCCATTGTCTTCTTCTTTTTCTTCCCATTCGGGATCGCTCAGGAAAATGGAACTCAGGAAGGTTCCATTCTTGAACACACAGAGCGATGGAACGAAGGTTTCTTTTTCCTCTTCTTTCACAGCCATGGCACGCAGATTTCTACAAATTTATGTATCGGAATTTTCTCCAAAACAATTATATTTTCATATATTATGGAGCGTGGAACCTTCCAATCTGTACGGTAGGCTTATTCTCAACATATGCCCGGAAAGGCTGGCGAGTGCAAACAGGAGGAGTGGAGTTATAATTTGAAATTTGAATTATATGGCCGTTAGCTCTTTCAACGTCTAATTTTCAATGGCCCTGATTTTTTGTCGGAGTCTATATCCAGTAAAATGAGGGTTTCGACGGAACGGATCTTTCTGTGTTAAATGGGAGTTTTGTTTGAAGGTGTCTAACGGACAATTTTGTAATTTTGTCTTGAATAAATCATCACATAATAATAAATATAAATGGTGCGGCTTCTTGAAATATTATATAGATGAGCTCCAATAGGGAAGTAGAAGTTAATGGGATTGATTGAAAGGTAATCTAAGCAATAATTTGCCCATCATTTTGTGGTGGAAAGGGACTTTTCACAAATTATTATAAAGGTCATCATATAGGATTAACACGAAGTTGGATGTTAGAAAGCAAATTGAAAGAAATCACTTTTGTAAAGAGATGTCTTTTATAATTTTTCATGTCTTCATAAATTCAAATAATTTAGAAGTGAACACATGTGGGTCTTAATTTTAAATAGTTCATTTTTATATCAATTACATCCAAAAAAAAAAAAGAACTGCTACATAGAAATCAATGTTTGATTAGACGTTTTCCACTCTTATCATGTCATTCTATGAGTAATAGAAGAGGAGATGAAGAGATGATGTGACCATTACAAGAAAGGAAGGGAAAGGAAAAGAAAGGTCCTTTTATAGCCCACAATACCAGACAATCTGTTTTGGGGTCTACAAATGGCTTAAAGTATATGGGACTACCCCATACTCTCAATATGCAGGAGGCACCTAACTTGTGCTTCACAATACGAGGTGTATATACCCTACCCCTGCAGGATTTGAACTTGTGACCTCTCTTTCAAGAGTACAAGTTCTCCACCATTAGGCCAACTTAGGTGTACATTAGGCCAATCGACTCACCTACCATTCATTTATATTTTTTTTGTTTTTCTTTATATTAGATATTGTTCACAAAAGGAGAAGGTACAATTTATGGAGCATCTACTCCAATCTACAAAAAATAAAAGTACTATAGTAATCATCAACAAAAATAACACAACGGACAATCTATAACAATTAATAGTATCATCAATATAGGAGTAAAAAATGACATCTAAATAGATTTATGGGTAAAAGCACAAAGTTGTGTCACACTTTCGGCCAACTAAACAGTTCTGAGTGAAATGGTTTTGACCTAAACAATTTCGATCGAACCAATTTCGCCTAAAACCACTTGGCCTATACATGGTACATAGAGTTTCGGGCGAAACCCTTTCACTCGAAATCATAAAATTTAAATTGTTCCCTTTGTCACATTGAAATGTGGCTTATTTTATGTGTGGGGTTTCAGTAGAAAGGGTTTCGATCGAAACCCTTTTTACTGAAATCCTTTATATCGAAATTGTTTATGTGGCATCCTAGTTGGCAGCAACTCAGTTGTTTTTAGAATTTTCTAAAACTTTCAACTTCAACTAGGTATTTTTTTAGTCAGAATGATTTTTCTAAAAAAAAAGCCCTTTGTAGATTCAGAGTGGTGAATCCAAATATATAATTTTTTTATATTTTAATTAGTTTGAATAGATTTTATTTTTAAAATAATGAAAGTAGGTTGTTAAAGTTAAAAAGAGGCTGATTAGAAATTTTTAAAAAATAGTAAAACATATTTATTTATTTCAAATTATGGTGCACTAGAGGAGAGAGTCCTCTTCAAAAGGGTATATTTTTTTTGAAAATGATTAAAAAAATAGACAATAGTTGACATTAAATAAATTCAGGAAGGAGAAAAATGAGAGATTTTTTTCTATTTGTTTCTTGACATCAAGTGAAAGTCACTTTTTCTGGAAATTTTCAACATTCCAAAATATGCTCTTAAATTGATTAAAAAGTAATCAAAACAATTTTTTTTAAATTTAAAAAATTATAGGAATAAACTTCATCAATATTTCTACATTTCATTAGTTTACATCATTTTGAAATTCAAAACATAAAGACCACTTTATGTGGTCAAAGTTCAAAAAAAAATTTGTTGTTGGCCGATTCATTTATAAAGTGTGACACAAGTTTGTGTTTTTACCCTTATACAATCAATTACAAGTTATTCCTAGCAACATTTTTTATTGTTGCTATAATCATACTTATCAATTTCAAATGTGTCTAAAACTGGTTCTATCATTTCTTTGGGATCCAAATCTTTAACAACCTCTCACAATCAGTTCAATCTTCTCTTTTAGATTTGGTGATATTGTGTTTCTTCATGTATTCCTTCAGCACCTCCATCTCATCCTTGTTCAAGTTGCTCTTGTCTTAGGGCCAAAAGGTTCTATTTTAATCTATTTTTTATAGACCATTCAATTAAAAATCATTCTTTTAGACTCTCAAGTATCATGGAGACCTAAAATAATATGCTAATAAGGGTGACTTCACACTAATATTTAGTAAGCTATCTTCTCTTGCCTTGGAAAACCTCCTCATTCCTTTTCTTCCAAATATGCCACAAAGTTTCATTGGTAAGAACAACCCAAAACTTATTGATCTCAATAGAAAGAACTTTGACTTATCCAAATAAATTTTCAAATCAAGTAAAGCCATCCTCAACATCCTAGCCCAAATAATTGTCAAAAAATGAGGAACAAAGCTAAAAGGCATACTGACAATAAAAAAAAGGTGTTAAATAGTTTCTATTTGATTACACAAGGAAAACGTTCTAACAAGGATACCTATGGAGGGCAACTCAGTGTTAACAACAATCTTTTTCAAAATTAAAAGCCACCTAAAATAAGTTTTTTAGGTTCAACAACAAAGGACCAAATATTACCCAAGACGCAAGCCTATTTACTATCCAACCACTTAAAGTTCTAGTTCATAACAAGATAACCAATAATTTCCCTTGTATTAAACTTAGATATTTTTAGTAGACATTTGATAATAATAAAAAACATATCATCAATCCATCTAAAGTTCATCAAAATTTCAGAGTTCAAAGTAAGAGAAATAAGAAATTTCACACTATACTCGCACTAATCAACATAGAGTAGGATCTCTCCTACCTATCAAGGATAGGGAACTCTGATCTAATATTTTTTCATCTAAAAAATTATCTTTAAGATTTTGAGATACCTTTAGAATCCCATTATTTAGCAGAACAACCTCAAGTGAGGACAAGAAATTTGTTATTTCATTCTAGATTCCACCATATTGATTTGAAATCAATGAATTTACCCTCATATTTAGAAAAAAATTATTATGTTTAATCAAGTTTTAAACACTCTTCCAATACCTCCAAATACTACTAAAGTTATTAGAGACAAAAAGCTTTAATAGCAACCTTGCCAAATAACAAATCATGTGGGTGCAAAGTAGTCTAGTTTCTACCCTTTATGGGTTTGGAAATGGCAATATTGTTCTTGATCTAAATTTTCTAGGGGTCTAATCCCTCAAAGGCTCTTAATATCCATTTAATATCTAATGCAATCTCTTGAGTCTTCAAATTATTCAACCCAACCCACCTTTGGACTTAGGAAGACAATACTAGGTCCAATTTATTGCATGCCTCTTTTTATTACCTTTACAATATAATCACAAAAAACTTCTAAAGATTTTTTGAAATATTTCAAATTGAGCACTATCAATACTATCAAATATCCAAGATGAAGAATAATAAATAGTATATGAAGCAAGGATATTCTATGTAAATTGGCTCCTCCCTACTAAAGACAATAGATGAGTCTATCAATTTTGGTGTTTCTTCTCAATCCTTTTAAATATTCATTCCCACAAGTCCTTTAATGAGGGATCAATAGAAAAAGGAATACCAAGATACTTAACAATAGTATTAGAACCCCTCATTGCCATTTTTCCTCTCTAAGCCAATCAAGGGGATAATGGTGCCAACTTAGAATAATGGATTTACAATTAGAAATCTTATCTCTAAAAGCTTTATAAAAAATATATTATTATTTAACCTATTTGAAAAAATATCCTCTTTCATTTCAATAAAAATGGAAGTATCAACTACAAAATGAGCATTCAAAAGGTTATTATCATCAAGAAGCTAGATACCACTTATTGAGGGCCTAATCAAAACAGTTCTCAATAGAAAATGTAAGGCATCAACAACAATCACAAATAAAGAAGAAGCAATAGGAAACCCTTGTCTTATAGACCTTTGCAAGGGGAATGGATCAACGAGTTCACCATTGATATCAACCTAGGTGGAAGAGTATTTGAATAGGATACTTATCCATTTATAAAGTTCAAAAGGTTATTATCATCAAGAAGCTAGATACCACTTATTGAGGGCCTAATCAAAACAGTTCTCAATAGAAAATGTAAGGCATCAACAACAATCACAAATAAAGAAGAAGCAATAGGAAACCCTTGTCTTATAGACCTTTGCAAGGGGAATGGATCAACGAGTTCACCATTGATATCAACCTAGGTGGAAGAGTATTTGAATAGGATACTTATCCATTTATAAAAAAAAAAGTAATCCAAATGCCTCCAAAAAATGTAAACACAAAGGACCATTCAATTTTTTCACATGTCTTCTCAAAATTTAACATCACACTCACACCCTAACCAAAGTATTTATCACAATTCATGCCTTCCCAATTAGTGACAAAAATTTCTAGAATGTATCTCCTTTTTATAAAAATTCATTTAGGAACAAAAATGACACTTTTTAAAATTTCAATCATTTTTAAGGATAGTAATTTTGTCAAAATATTATAAGAGACATTAAGAAGGGTGATAGGCGTCTATTTTTTTATTAGAGACCTATCCCCATCCTTTGGAATTAATTTAATAATGAACCTCTATTGTTTTTTTTCTCAATGATCCTTTCTCAAATGCCTCTATAAATTTCCAACAAGTAATCCCCAATCCACTCATTGTTAGCTTTGTAGAACTCAATGGGAAGTCCATCAACACCAAGTGATTTACCATTATTGAAGGAATTGATAGTTCTAATAATATCCTCTTTAGTAATTTCCTTAATGAGATCAAGGGCTTCCTCACCAACCTTTCTTGGAATGACTTATTTACAAAACAATCTAGCCTCCTCATTCTGTTTATTATCCTCAAAGGAAAATAACTTTTGATAAAAGGACTAAAATTCCTCTTTCATAAAATTTTCATCATTAGAGACTACATCATCATATTCAACTAGAATAATTATTTCTCTATTCTATTTAGATCTTAAGATGTTAAAAAATAGTTGGTTCCTCTATCTCCTTCTTCGATCCAAATATTTTTTTCTCTAGCTTTGGCCCCTTGATTATTATAATTCTACAACCTTCTTAAAATTTATTTGTCTATCAAATTATCAAGTAGTCTTTGGTCACAACTATTGTTTTGTAACTAAATCTTTACATTCAATACATTTTCTTTTAAAATACTCTTGATTTTTTTTATATATAAGGATTTCTTATTTCTCACAATCTTGAAAACATCACTCCAAATTTAAACCAAGATGTCCCATCTCTTAATTGTATATCCTTCCTTATAACAAGTTTTCATAATATTTGTGACACTATGAATGTCATCCAAAGAGTCTTGATATTTACGAATAGAGACATTAAGTTTAAACATATTAGTACCAAACCCTTCTCTATTCTAGTTGACATTTCCTAAAGAAATGAAAGTTTTAATAGGCGAGTGATGAGACATGGTTGATGGGAATACTTCTAGACTAGATTGCAATAATTATCATGAACAAGGGAGAAAGAATCTTTATTGACATATAACCTATCAAGATTTGAGTACACTTTCTTACCTTGGCCTTGATTATTGCACCAAGTAAACCATACCTACTTATTTATATCCTTATTCCAAGAGATTCATAAAATTATGATACCTCTTCATTCTAAACCAAAAGAAGAGTTCATTGCCCTTCCATAACACCTCTCTCTCACAAAATTTATCATTCTTGTATTATATCATATTAAAATCTCCCCTCAAAATCTAGGGAGTCTTAGGTAGGAATGAACCATCCAATTCCATAAAGAACATATTTCTTTATAGTCATTAGGGGCATAGAAAGAGCAAAGCCAAAATTTATACTTGTTCTTTTCAATTATAACCCAACCAATCTATTACAAGGAGAAGACCCATTATCAACAACAAATGGACCCACTTAGCTTCAACAAGAATGATAGATCAACATATTCCTTTATCATGAAGGGTATGACAGGCCTTAGAATTCTTTCAAATAAAGTTCATAATACAATCCATCTGGAAACCCACTTCTTTAATTTCTTGTACGTACATAAAATCCATATTAGATCTATTATTACCATTAAGTTCTAAGGATAAATATTTTCTCATCTAAAAGGGGATTCAAGTCCAAATAACATTCACACTAGCTAGCACACTTTACATAATCGGCTTCTACAGTTCTTGTTCATGATGAAATCATATAGCACTTTAGTATTTTTCCTTCTTTCCTTTCATTTTAGCATGTTTATTCTCATTTAAACCTTGTTTTCCTCTTGTTTTATTATCCTCTTTAGACAGGAATCTGTTTTGTTTTATCAAATTGTTTTCATATCACCTCAGGTTCAATGAAATCCATAGGGGATTATCTACAATATTTCCATGTTCTTTTAAGAATGCAATCTTTGCCTGTGTTCTCTCCAAATAGAATTGTAGTATTTAAGGACTTAACAAACATAGGCCTGTTCCTTGTTTGTTTGGGCTGAGTCTCCAAAAAAACCCCATTTTCCGTCTCTAACTCCATCTATAAAATACGGGATTTATGAAGAAGCAGGATTTTACTGATTTTCTGGCTCGGAATTTTGAGCCCTCATGTAGTTGATTGCAGTTTTCGTCTATTAATGGACCATTGTACGGCTCGATTAGATTCAGCATGATTTGGGATTCCTGTAAATGATGAAGGGAGAAAGCAGAATTGTCATTAATTATGATCTTCATGCTTCCAGGGGATGGACACTTCTGTTTGTTGGGAGCACAAAGTTAGGCTCCATATCTTCAAGATATTAGTGAGTAGCATTTACAGCATGAGAGGAACATGGAAGCAGAACCTGCAGAGAGTATCCTTGTTGACTTTATTTATTTCATCATAGTTTCACATAGTTTTACCAGGTTGCTTAGATTCAACAGCTTTGGCTTTGTTCCTTGTTTTCATCGTTATGTGTTTGTCATGAGATGTCTGACAAGGTTGGGACCTACATATTCACAAAAATATAGTCATAGCACATTACATAGTGTGTGACAACTCTTAAATTATCAATCAGTCCTATAGAAACATAATCCAAGGAATCAAACTTGGAATATTATCACAATTGTATTGAAGAGTATTCTTACATAATGCTTATGGTTGTACCCTCATTGGCATATTGAAACTTGGGGGTTCAGAAACGATTCTATTGGGGTCTTTAAAAAGGCATGAGGAGAAAGAGATTAAGTTTTCTCTGTTCTTGGGATCCTTCAACAATCCTAAAACAGATTCTGTTATCTTTATGAATTTTTCAACGTAGAGATGGGCTCTTATTATACCAGCTTCAGCACTGAGGGCAGCCTTCTTCATTGTTTGTATCACTATATCTACTCCTATTTGTTTTTCTATTTTATATATATATGTAATACAATAGAAATTTCTAACAAAAACGATAAAGCAGTTTATAGGATGGAAAGAATGTTAAAGAGTATCCTTGTGGTCTTTGTTTAATATGAGATAAATCCCAATGGTTGTAATTCCAAGAATTTGATCCAGCAGCTCCTATATGCCCAGACCCCTCGTTTGCTGAATCAGATGGACCTCTATAGGTTCATATGTGCTTCTGTAAAAAAAGTATTGAGAATAAATTCTTCTGCACAATGCTTTAAGAGACTGTACACAAATGCTAAGAATTTAAACAAGTCAATGGGACCTAATAAAAAACTATTATGTAGTACATTAGTTCAATGGTCATGGAAAGTACTGAATCAATAATTTAGTGAATGTGCCAATGGTCAATTCAATTGAAGAAAGAAATCTAGTCGTTCTCTGCAAGATTCAATGGAATTATTACATTTACAACATTAAAGAGTAAAATGCATATGACCATCAAATTGTAAAGTGGGTACAAAAGGTTCCAAGTTACAAAGAGCAGAAAATAAATACAGTTTAATCAACAAAATCTATGAATGACATCTTCAACAATTAAAAAACAATGAAGGGAACAGAAAATTTTTGAAAAAAGCCTTAATTCAAAGGTAAAATGAGAACTAAGTTTCAAATCGAATCCAGGTGCTTAAAAGGTTGCCTTTACAAATAGCAGAGAAAAACAAAATACAAACCAAAACAAAAAAATCATTAAACAGGAAATAGTAAAAATCATCATGGTAGGAAAAATTATGTCAAAATAGAAATAATAATTTTTCTCCAAACTCTAGGTTTAAATCAGAAACTAAGAAATTTCATGATAGGATAGCAAGTAAGGAAAAACTCAAATCTACAACAGCTACATTAGGGTAATCATAAGTGAACAGAATTATTGCTGACTAAAAATACAGAATTTAATCTTATTAAAGAGGATGCTCCCCAAACAATAAAAAAGGACCTTCACATAACAAAGTTAATCAAAAAACATTTACAGAATTTAATATAAAAGTTCAAACAATTCATCAGACATCAGTTTACCTATGGCTATGATAACAAATCCTCAAAAAACTAAGGAACTAATCCCACCAGGCATCCTCTTCTTCTTCCGATGGATAGGAAGCAACTGGCTTGTAAACCCTGGTCGAAGCTCCCATCCTAAATGTGTCATTCAGTCAAGTGTTATTGGATGTTTGGGGTGGCTCTCTGTCCACATTTAAACGTTCCATGCACTGTAAATTGAAACTATTTCAGAACACATTTTCCAACACTGTAACATTAATTCTTATCTGAGTGTACATTTTTATTTTTAAATAGTTGTACTTGGCTAATTAATCCTATGAGTTTTCCCCAGGAATATGATGTAGTTTCCAGACCGGGGATTTGGTTACGCTGGGGTTTTATTATATTATCTAATTATCAGTATTGATTATACCTTCAGTTAGTCTCTGAGAATTTAATTAATTTGAAGAAGGGTTACAATATGGGTTCTTGATCCTACTTTCACCAGCCTCCATCAGTTGGAAAAATATTTCTAAAGGAACCAGGGACTAATTATGTCAAGTCATTAGGGCATAAGGAGTATCACATTTACCACATTTAATGTTTGGTGGACTAAATTTGTTGCCTTATTTTTGTAACTGATCCTCGTATATCACTAGTGAACTTTTTTCAACATTAAAGAACCACAACTACACTTTCAGAAGGTATACTTTAATATTTACTAGGTTAAAGCTGACATTGTCTCTAATATGCTAATCCTACACCATTTAAAACTTGACTTGTTTTTATTAGGCATAAATATTAAGGGTACACCATAGAATACCCTAATCACAGGGGTATCCCAACAAAGTGTACATACCCAACCAAGTTTTGAGATTTTTTTTGCCATATAACACAAATCACATAACCCAATACTCAAATTTCAAACCATCCAACTAAATCCAAACTAATCAGAAAATGCCACCAACTTCAGTATAACCATATGTTACTCATTGTCTCTTCTTTTGTGAGGGAGCTCAGGAAAATGGAACTCATCTTCCATTCATAGAGCGATGAACGAAATTTCTTTTTTCTCTTCATTTGACAGCCATGTCACGCAATTTGACAAATAGATGTATCGGAATTTTCATTGTAAACAATTATATTTCATATGCATCAAGCGTGGAACCTTCCAATCTGTACGTAGGAAATATCAACATATGATTGAAGGGCATGCGAGTGCAAACATGGAGGATGGAGTTATAATTTGAAATTTAATTATATGGCCGGACCTCTTTCAACGTCTAATTTTCTAATGGCCCTGATTGGATATCGGATATAAATCCAGTAAAATGAGGCCATCACGGAAGGATCTCTTCTGTGTTATAATGGGAGTTTCTGTTTGACCATGCACAACGGACAATTTTGTAATTTTGTCTTGTAATATATCATCAAATATGGTGGTTAGTAAATGATGTAGATTCTTGAAATATTATATAGATTGTCTACCAAAGATAAGTAGGGTTTAATTTGGAAATTGATTGAAAGGTAGATTTTGAATAATTTGCCCATCATTAGGGGTGGAAAGGGACTTTTCACAAATTATTATAAAGGTCATCATATAGGATTATAAAAAGTTGGGTGTAGAAAGCAAATTGAAAGAAGTCATTTTGTAGGAGGTCAAGTTCCTACAAAAGGAGGTGGCAAGAAAACCATGGTGAAGTGAACTACAAATGGGAGGTGAAGTTCAACTAGGGGAGGAATCTTTACAAGGTGAAATGAAGATCATGATAGAATAGGAGATTGATTGGTGAATGGTGAAGTTCAACTACCATTGTTCCCAACACTTCATAATCCCAAGGGAAATGACATATGGAGAAAAAAATTCAGGTAGGATAACAATTTTTTAAAACACCATTATCTCCTCTAAGGATGATCGAATTACATGAGAGGACAATATACATGATTTTGAAGAAGGTGTAAAGGACAAATAATGGTAAGAGGAATTAGTCAAAATTTCTTTACATATTTCACAAAGGTTCCTCCATAACATACTCATGTACATTCTCCCCCTATTTCTCCTCCTTTGTAGTAAAATGCTAGTCATTCTCCTATATCCTCTCCACCTCATTATCCTCCCAAGAAATATTTTTTGTTCAACCTCCTCCTATTTCTCCATAACCACAGTAACAAGGTACCACAAACACAACATTAAAAAATGTTTCTACTGGCCCAACATAGATCAAGTTGGATTTGTAGCTAGGAAGACAACTACACAAGTACATTCCTTGGACTTAGAAGTAGTATAGGCCATGGTAAGCAAAGAACAAGCACAAAAAATATCCTCAAGTCCTTTCGGCCATAAGGATGAATCAATATGATATGGGAGAGAGCTATCTTCATTATTTATAGGAATAAATATATAGGGACACACCCCTTCATTCTAGTTAAGAGACATTAATGTATTAACTAAGAATAATGTTAAGGTTAAGTATGAGATAAATGTTTATCCTTATTATACCTAGGAATATATAATATATAATTCCATATATTAGTATCATAACAACATGCTTGGATTATTTTTTCTCATGAAATAATTATTAAGTATAAATGAATACTTTTTAATAAATATTCATATATGTTGAAGTAATTCTTAAAACTAACACTACCTAATTCTAACATAAATTGTAACCCATAGTAATCCTAATTCTAATTCTAAGCTTAATTATAATTGTAACCCTTATCCTAATTTTAACCCTAATTATAACCCTAATCCTAACCCTAATCCTAATTCTAATCCTAACTATATATCTAACCCTAATTCTAAGCCTAATCCTAACTCTAACCCTAAATATAACCCTAATCCTAACCACAACCCTAACCATAAACCTAATTGTAACCTAACTATAACCAAAAGCATAATCCTAATTATAACATTGGCCTTAACCATTACCCTAATTATAATACAAACCCTAATCTTTATTCTACCCCTACCTCTTATTTAACCCTAATTTTAACCATAATTCTAATCATAACCCTAATCCTAATTATAACCTAGGTAATATTAATTATTATAACTTTAACCCAATACTAATTCTAACCCTAATCCAAATTCTAACCTTAATAGTAACCTTATTTTTGTTTTAAACCTAATTGTAACCATATCCCTAACTGTAACCTTAATACTAAAGCTAACTTTGACCCTAATCCTAACTTGAATCCAATCCTTTCTCTAATTGTAACCCTAACCCTAATTAAAATTTAATTCTAACACTAATTGTAACCTTAACACTAATCATAACCTTAACATTAATTGTAACCTTAACACTAATTATTACCCTAACCTAAATATCATCCTAATTTTAACCCTAATCCTAACCCCAAGCCTAATTCAAACTATAACCTTAACCTTAAGTCTAATTAAATTTCCAACCCTAACCTTAATTATAATCCTTTTTATAACACTAACCCTAAATATAACCCTAATTTTAATCCTAACCCTAATCAAAAGCTTAATCCTAACCTTAACCCTACTTCTAAACCTATTTGAAAACAAAGTCTTTGCCAAATTTTCTTTATACAAATTTAAATTTTGGTAAACTTCTTAAAGAACAACAAATCATTCTAACCCTAACCCTTATTATAAACCTAACCCTAATTATAACCATCACCCTAACCCTAACCCTAACCTCAAACCCCTTTCTAACCATTACCTTATTGCTAACCCTAATTGTAGATCTAAACTTAATCCTAATTATAGTCCTAACTCTAACCCATTGTTCTAACCCTAATTGTAGCCCTAACTCTAACCCTAACTCCACTTTCCTAACTTGAACCCTAATCATAACTCTAACTCTAATCTTAACCCTAATCCTAATTCTAACCCTAATATTAATCATTGTAACCTTAATCCCAATCCTAATTCAAATTGTAACCCTAACCCTAATTATAACCTATTTTTAACCTTAACATTTATTTTAACCTTAATTATAACCTTATTCATAACCTAATTCTAATCCTAAACCTACTCGTGAATCTAACTCTAAACCTACCCATATTTTTAACTTGAATCATAATTATAACATTAACCCTAAGTCTGATCATAACTCTAATTCTAAACCTAGCCCTAATTATAAGCCTAACACAAACCCTCATCCTAAGCTTAATTCTAACCCTAATTGTAACTCTAGCCTTAACCCTAATTATAACCTTTGATTTTAACCTCAATTCTAATACCAACCCTAATTCTAACCTTAACCCTAACCATAATAGTAATTCTAGCTATAACACTAATTTTAACACTAACTCTAACCCTAACCCTAATCCCAAACATAATCTAATTATAACACTAAGCCTAACAATAATTATAATCCTAACCTCAGATCTAATTGTAAACATAATCATAACCCCAATACTAATTCTAAACTTAAGAATGAACCTAACCCTAATCCTAATTGTAAACCTAACCCTAATCGTAATTGTAAACCTAATTATAATCTTAGGCCTAATGTAATTCTAACCCTAATCTTAATTATAACAACCTTAATCCAAACGATAATTCAAATTGTAACTCTAACCCTTATTGTAACCTATTTCTAACCATAACCATAACTTTAATTTTAATTCTAAACCTAATTGTAACTATATCCCTTACCCTAATTATAATATAATATATAATATTATATATTAATTTTATTTTGTGGCCTTAACCTTCACCCATTATAACATGAAATGAGGTGACACAATAAATTATTCGCAACATTAATGAATATTCTTTATTATTTACAATAGCAATTTTTTATTGAGTAGCATGATTTTAAAACAAATTTTTGTACATGGGTTCTTCACATCTATTGTACAACACCTCTCAACATAATTAAGAAAACATTTTTTTGAGATTTTATTATTAAAATTAAATCCATATAATGAATAATTGTATATCATAAAATATATTATATATTAATATTATAAGCATGACCCTATATATGCATATAGGGGAGTTAGAGACATACACATGCATATACTTATGGATATTGAATATGTCAAGGTTTTCAAATTTGGAGGGGATCCATGTGCCTATTATTTTTCCTTATTATCCTGAAAGTTGAGAAAATGGAATGGAATAATCATTATACGACATTAATGAATAATCTTTATTATTTATGAACACATTTTTTACTGAAAAATGTGATTTAAAGACAAATTTTTATGTACACATCTATTTTATAAATGTATAACACCTCCTCTAAACATAATTAAGAAAACATTCCTATTAAAAAAAATTCCACAACAATAATTTGTTTGTTATATTGGAAAAACTTAATGCAATCTTCCTACAATTTTTAAAAATTATTTTCCAAAAGGATTCTGGTGTCATTTCTCTAGAAATTAGCAGATATCAAAATTGTTAAAATGAATGGCCTTTCTTGTAGGTCCCACCGGGAGTCGAACCCAGGTCGCTGGATTCAAAGTCCAGAGTGCTAACCACTACACCATGGAACCACTGTTGTGCAAGGTGAAATTTTAATAAAATCTAATTTTAGACTGTATGAACCAAATTACATTACAGCATAATTTGATGTAATGAAAAACTTATTTACCCAACGTTGGGATTTAAACAAAAGATTTGTCTGGGCTCTACTGGAAACAGGAATGTCTTGTAGCTCTAAGCTCCAAGGAAACCTTCGTTGCAGGTCCTACCGGGAGTCGAACCCAGGTCGCTGGATTCAAAGTCCAGAGTGCTAACCACTACACCATAGAACCACTGTTCATTTGTGGTGAAATTTTAATCAACGTGTAATAACTTTAGATTATAAGAACTAAATTGCAGCCAAATTAGATATCATGAAAAACTTATTTGCCCCAGCATTGAGATTTTGTTGTTCAACTTAAGGATACATTACATTCATGTTTACAGGAAAGCCACCTCTGAATTTAGACTGCATTTTTGTTTAAACCAAAAAGGGTTTCTCAGTAGAGTGAATATCGACAGAAATAAAACGCCGTCTGTGGGAATCGAACCCACGACCACGTGGTTAAAAGCCACGCGCTCTACCAGCTGAGCTAAGACGGCTCGTACATAGAATAATTGAAGTTAATAATATATAATGTATAAGTTACAGTTACCTGTAAACACAACGCTCAACCACGCATATAATATTTATCCATGTACGGAACTCCCTGCAATATTTTTAAAAGATTTTGAAAAGGGCGAAGAATTCGGATTTTTTTTGTCAATAGTGGTGTACCTTAATTTTAGGATTTGATACGGTCTTGTACATGTTACATTGGTATTGAATATTTTATTTTTAGCATTGTTCTAGCACATGAGAAATGTGGACAAGATAAATTTATTTATTTTTTTTTTGGGTGAAACTAGATTGATTAAAATTGATGCATGTGGGCCTTCTATTTTTGAACATCTATCTATTATGTTTGCATTGATTTGTTTTTATCGTGCATATCTACACATTTTAATCAAATGCGAAGACATTTGGCTAGTATGACTTGAGAGAAAACTCTCTATGTGACCACATTACTAGGTGCACCTCCATATTCACATGTATCAAATGGAATGGAGATATGAAATGATAGTGACTTCAATAATGTAGTACAAACAATGTGTAAGACTTCACCAATGATTATCTTCTTTTCCAAATCACAATGCAATTTTGATTAGTTCACTTCAATTTTGGTTTTTTCATTGCTTACTTGCAAATGCAATGGCTAGCAAAAATGGGTTTTCGATAATCCTTCTCAAGTGATGGAAGCAATGGACAAATAGGGTTGCAATGCAAACCATTGGTTATGGCATGAATTGTTTTCTCAATATAAGCACAATACTAATGGGGTATGTGTAGAGAGAATTTGGAGGTATGTTTGGTGGTCATCTTCAATTTAGTCATTTGTCTGACTTGAGAAGGAGGGTGAGGTCTTCTTAACTCACTAAGGCAATGACCCACTTCATTTATTTTGTTGTCTTTTGATTTATTTTGTGGTGTACATTGTTTTGTCTATTGTTAATATTTATTGTTAACTGTTTATGAGGAAAAAGTTTGTTGCACTTGACTAGGGTATTTGTTTTCAATATTTTACTATCAATTGTGTAGAAAGTCCAATTAACTTATCATAAATTTCAATATTTTTGAAATAAATTGTAAAGCTAGATTGACTATTGATTATCTTGAAAGTCATAATAATGGTTGCTACATTGTTGAGTTGAATGGTTGTTTCATTGACCTTTACTAAACGTATGACTAAATCTTGAGTTTGCAATATTTTCCTTTCTTATTGGTTAATTTGTTTAACTATTTGTAAAAGGTTACATATCTAAGTGCAATAATTGTATGAAAGCCACCATCTATTTTGTTGTAATTATGAAGATAATTATATGTGCTTTCTTTTGTATTTTGTAACACATTCATTACTTACAAAAAATAAATCTTCTATTCAACAATCACTCTAAACTAGCAAGCTTAAGTTATGAATTGAATTACTAAGATCTACCAATTAGTAAATTAGACAAGAGTAAAATAAAAGTAAATTAGACTAACCCATTTTCTCCTAATGGGTAATCAAATTTTAATTTTTTTTTGAAACATATTAAATTTGAATTCATTCTTGACTATCTTGAAAGCCTAATAGTGACTATATTGTTAAGTTCAATGCTACTCTAGACCTACAATCTTGTTTCATTATCCTATAGGCAAAAAAATTAATAGTACTTGATTTCAAAAAAATTCTATTTTTGGTTTATATATCTTGTCGTTTGGGTGATGCCTCTAATGAGAGGGACTCTATCTAGAGTGATCACTAAGTAAAAACTGAAGAGAATATGACATTCTCTTGTAATAGCTTGTGTAAGTTTTTCTAGTGCTAATTGTTGGGAGGCCCAACTAAATATTTTTTGAACTACACCTTATTAACTAAACATGAGATGTTTGTTGCACAGATGGGTGTCGTTGCACCAGAAGATCAACATGTTAATACCCGATACAACTACCAAAGTTAATAAATCCATGGGAGGCAATTAATCCATGTCATGAATCTGAGCAATGTGTTGCACAACACAAGAAGACCAAGGGTACACACCTTGCAACAATCCCTTAACGCAAGCAAGGAGTTCAAACCAGTGACCCAGGATCTGATACCAATTGTTGAACACCCGAATTACTGGGAGGGGGGTGAATCAGTATTATTTTAAACCATTCAAATATTTAAACATCCAATCCACATAACACATTCAATTATAGTAATGAAAGAAAGCATGAAACATCAACATCACATGACACATGAACACCAAGATTTTTATGTGGAAAACCCAAAATGGGAAAAACCATAGTGAGGATTAGCTCACAATATATTATAACCAATTATATTATGTTTACAGAAGTGCTCACTACAGGTGGACTCACTGTCCAAGTGAACTCACTATTCACTAATAGAAAAAGATATAAAAGAGAGTTTTGGCTTACTACCTAGATTGAACTATTACGATTGCATCTGTCATATACATGAAACACAATTTCAATGAAGCTCAATAAACTGACTTTACACACTTCATTTAATTATGATCTAACACTCTACTTTCCTCTGCATTCACATCACTCTAATATTCTACTCAACATTCACAACTTAGATTCACAATATACCTGCATTATTCACATCACTTACATGTCTCATATTCATCAAAAACATAAAAAATGATCTAGCATATATATCCACTTTAAGCATACATCAATTAGGTCAGCCTAATTGATGTATCATACAAAATAGACAATATATGACTTGTCGGCTCAAATCCTCCCACACACGCCTCATGCCAAGATTCAAACATTAAATAATTTGAAATAGGTCGACATAGACCTATAATAGCTCTCACATAATTCCACAATACTTATTTAACCTTTGCATACCTTCAAAGCTATTAGGTTGACACTAGAAGACCTAATACAAAAGTTCTTCAACTGTATACCCATATTCAGACACACATACCTCAAAATGCTATGCCATCTGGAATTCACACTCTATTGAAATCTGTCAAGATCTCCTTACATCCACAAAACCAAAATCCTATCTGCGGAGAAGTGTGGACTCTACTACTCACATGCACTATACATGAAATGACTGTAATTTTCCAGGTTGAATTTATGTCATTCATATCTTTCAAACTAAAAGCTAAAAATAAGATGAAATTCTGGAATTAGATGCTTCTATCAACCAACAAAAATATACTAGAACCACAAAGTGAAATGTTAATTCGCAGACTAGTTCAAACCCAAAAACTGGATGCTCTATACCTAGAAACACTGGTAAAAACACTAAGTAATTTTTCATCATAGATGCCTTCACCGAATCAAACCTTCTTGCAAAATTTTCTTCCATAAACATCAAGGTACAAGCCTTCTAGAATGTCTTGGGATGTTAGAGCCAACCAAAATTATTTGCACCAAAGTCTTCACACCAAATACAATATTGACATCAATGACAACACTACAACACATAATAGTATACCTTGTGTTTATCCTTCATGCTCATGTTGCCAACAACAACATCAATGACATCTCATTCCTCCAACAATCTCCCCCTTTGTCATTGATGGCAACATGCTAAAAAATCTCCAAAATATATCTAAAGCATTCTCCCCCTTTGACATCAAGGGAAAAGGGTTCCTACAACAATTGTTCTAACACATACTGAATCTCCCCTTGAGAAATATATGCATATGTACAAACTGAAAGATTGAATTGACTTCCCCTAAGCCATGTACTAGAGAAAAACGAAAAAAATTGTACTGGAAACTACTCTATATACTCTACATATGTAGAAAGAATCTGAAACTGAAAATTGGAAATGCATAAAGAATAAGAAATGTTGTCAAATGGAAGAGGTTGACCCTTGTATCTTCCTCACATGGGTCTGATATGCCTATTTACCTTCTTCCCATGTCTTCTTGGACACCCCAAGCAATCTGCATTGTGTTTCAAACTCCATTAGTATCTTTTCTCCTTCTTTCGAAGTGCTAGGTACAAAATTCATCTATGTAGCTCTATTAGCACTCAAAAGGGCACTTGAAACAAGTATAAATTTGGGATTCACCAAGTCCCTTATCTCTCCAAATTTCCAAATGATATGCTCCTTTTGGACCTGTAGCTAAAATAATTTCTTATGCAAATCCTCTATAACATTCCTTGTATCTCCAACTAGGTCAAGTGTCAGATCATATGCACTGAAGGCATTATTGATCCGGGACTCAATGGAGTCCATCTCCTTCTTGATACTTTGTGTGGCCTTGAGCCACTTCATACCATAATTGCTAGAACCTTTGTGACATGGCTTAATCACCTCTTGTGGATTCATTAACTTTGGCGGTTGTATCAGGCATTAACAGGTCAATCTTTTGGTGCAATGATAATTGTCTGTGCAACAATGTTGCCCCAAAATCCATTGACCTCCAAAATCCCTCCACTTCCACAAAAATTTATCTCTTTGTTTAAATTTGCATAAAATAATTTGAAAAAGAGTTACCTTGTAATTGTGCCTAGCAATTGTCTTGATAACAATTGTGGAAAATAACACAATTCTTATCTTTTAAAAAATGGATAAAATTGTATTCTAATTTTTTTTCAAATCTTTGCAATGTTTGTTACAATTTGACTAAAAATCTCAACGAGATTTTTTTTAAAGTAGCTTAGACCAAAAGGGTTTGGAAGAGAGACAATACATCATCAATCATCATTTTCTAGAGAAAAATTTGAACACATGTTTGAAGGGTTCAAGAAAATTTAATGCAAGGCATTTGGGAGATGAGTTTCCAAGATGTTGAAGTCTTTTTCCTTAATAAAATTGGGATTCTTTTGATTCTCCAAAACATGCAAAACTTTCTCAAATATTCTAAACCTATAAAATAGAGAAGAATCAATGTTCCATACTAAGTTTGTTATACATGGTCAACTTGGAGAAATTCATTTTGGTAAGAGTCAACATTCCATACTAAGTTTTTCATACATGATCAACTTGGGAGAAGTTCATTAGTGGGCCAAACAAGGTCAATAGTTGTGAAAATGATAAGTATCATGTTGTCATTTTAAATCCTTACCATCATTGATAGATAGATAGAGTAGTTTTTACAACGAAATAAATAAGAATTTGAATCCAACTTTTGGATTGGAAAAAGAATAAGTTACTAACAATATTAAATCCTTCCTAGAGTAATTAAGGGATCTAACTAATGGATTTGAGCACAAGAGACCAACATAAGGAATGACCATCAATTGAGACATTAGAATATAAAACACCCCATGGAAAATACACATAATTTGATGGGTGGTGAAGCAATAATGATAATTCTTGATATGCATATTTTGTCATCATAAAAACATCAATACCATGAAATACTTGGAAATTATAGTGGGTGATGGACCCTTATGGATTATTTAATATGGCGGAATATACTTGTATGGTGTTATCATTTCATATCTTGATTCCATTTTGATACATGAAGTATGGAGGTGTATTTAGTAAATGTGGTCACATGGGAGTTGAATATGAAATCATACGAGTTAAGTGTCTTTAAATTATTAAAATGTGTAGATATACATGGAAAATTGTTCAATGTGAACACATAAGGGGTAGATGTTGCTCAATAATAAGGGTTCCACCTATTTGATTGGTCATAAAAGATGGTGGAAGCAAATATTTAAATTTTTTGCATCTCTTGCTATGTGACATTATTAATTTTTAGTGCTAATACAATATGCACATTGCAATGTCAACAATTAAAATTAGGTGTACTATTATCAAGTCCTATACTCTATGACCCCTTAAAATTAATCCCATAAGTTAACTCTTTATAAAATTGGCTTGTATCATTATTAAATCATTTTCTTCCTATACAAATTACAAAAAAGGTATTCAAAAATGACACATAAAAATGAAATGATATTATTTTCCTTCACTACAAATAATGATAATAAATATTTGGCATAATACATATATTGGACATGATATTCTTTGGCATGATAAACTAGAGTTTGAATTTTCTTCATAGTGATTAGATATATTGACATACTTGTAATAAAAACTATAATAGATATTCTTACTCTTGATAGAGAAAATGTCAAGTATGCCTCCCAAAACGAGTACATAATACATATTTGTGTGCAATCATTACATTTAAACAATGCCATACAATATTTCCATAAATTAACCTAAAATTGTTATCTTCATACCTACTATATAGAGATTATGAAAGATGATTATCAAAATATATCAACCCAATATGGTCTTCTATATTATGCTTCTATTATAATCTATTTGATCCTTGTTGACTAGACAACATAACAATTGATCCTCTATCTATTCAATGTGAAAATGACAAACACACCTCCCAAAAGTATCAAACCAATTTCACTAAAACCATGGGGGAAATGACAATGAAGATGATGCCATTGAGCTTGGTGTTGTTTGATTGGTTGGAAAATTTATCCCACACATTTTCTCCTCCCTCATTGGTGAAATTAGATTAATTTCTATATGATATTGGATAAGACTTGCATAATTTATTATAGTGGAATACCGAGGATGTGAATTTTAATCATCTCTTTAAATAATGCATGATGTTCAAGTAAAGGGTCCAATGTATTACTCAAATTCCTATGCCTCTCCAAATAACTCTTTCCCATCTCAAGATATTTTTCCTTTTTCTATTCTCCCTTTGGATCCTATATTGCTCCTTTTCTTGTTCCCTTCTCCTTGCTTTCTAGAAATTTCTCTTGTTGTTGAAGTTTTCTATCTAACTTTTCTCACTCCTTTTCTCTTTCAACATAATAATTATTATTTCCTTTCTCTCCTCTATTTGTTCTCTCTTTCTTAGTTTCAAATCTTTAATTTATTTTTTCCTTTACTCTTGCTCCATCAAAAGGTTTTGTCCAATCATCTACTATTAGACATTGAGATTGTCAACTCAATTGAATTCCATTGTTCTCTACATTCTATGGTTTTTCCTTCTAGTGTGAATAGGAAGTTTAAGTAATTGGTTGATGTTTAGGTTACTTTGGCCTCCCAATTACTAATTTGATTATTCTTGACTACTTACTTGACCTTGGCTATAATTTACACCATTATCCTAACTTGAGATTAGAGAGATCGAATTGATAACTTTCCACAAGTGAAAATATGAGAACAATAGTAAAGAGGGTTGGAAAATGTTGAAGGAAAAAATAGAGTGCACCTTTATTCCATTTGATTTGTTCTTTGATGTTGATATGTGGATTGCTCAATGCTCTAACATAACCTTGATGTGATTTGATAATGATGATAACAAGATTGATAGATAGATGATCAAAATAATATCATGTAGGTAGATGTCTTGATAAGATTATTTGCATTAGGTCCCAAAATGAAGGATGAGAGCCTATAGATAGAGTCTTGAAGAGGAAAAATCAATGGCTATAAATGATTGATGATGGATGGATAAGATTGAGGGAGGATTAGGGTTTGGATCAAGGATGCAATCATATGACAATTGTCAAATGATAGATAGGACCTAGGTCTAGGATTGAGATAAGGATAAACATCCTTATGGAAATGGCTAGGATTAAGAGGTTAAATGAGATGAATGGATAAGATGAAAAGTTAGTTTGAATTTTGGATAAGTGTCTAGGTTCAATGAATCTAGGCAAGGAGTTAGTTAGACATGTGAAGGAGACATTTACACATGAGGAAAAAATTAGATTATTTTCCATGTAAATAAGATGAAAGGCTTGTTAGAGTAATCATACATTCGCTAATAATTAATTAATCTTTAATTGATTATTAGGATAATTTATTCTCATGCGCTTAAGCTAAACTTAGAGTTGTTTTTTTCTATTAACTGAAGTGAGCTATTATTAGATCATTTTGTCTCATAACATAGGATGATGACACTTATCATGATCTAATCTCTTTATTATTTAGGGTTGTTCCTATAAAGCACTCACCCTCATTATATTATCCACTCTTGATCTCTTGATCTCTTTGAAGATTCTTAAGGTTCATTATATAAGTATTTTCTTGTTGAGGATATAACAAATCATTATTTGCAACTCTCTTTGCATGGAAGGTGTTTTTGTTCATTGTTTGATCTTGCGTCTTATTTGTATTCACAATTCTAACATGGTATCAAAGCATGGATTCAACAAACCCCTTCTTGTTTTTTAAGTTTTTTTCTCAACTAGGGTTACACCTTCAATTTTGGAATCTTCATTGCTTTTTTTGTAATTTTTGGAGTTGGGCAATTTTTTGGTGCACTTTGGCATGAAAAGGACCTCACCATTGAGTTCAAGACGTTGATTCAACAAATTTTGATGTAAAATTCACCCTATTTTGGCATTGGGAGGTTCAAACATATTTTTTTTCTATAGGGGCCTATACGGCCGTATTGTGCACAAATTTCAAAAAAAAAGAAAAGGCCACTTTTTAAAAATATTTTATTTGGAAATTTAAAAATAATATAAAAAAGCCTTTTTTTAAACTATATAGGGGCAATTTAATTGGGGGTACCCACAGGGTACCTACACTTGTAGGCCCCTGTAGGCCCCACTTCTCCTATCAGTGGTGTTTTATTGTTGACTGACGACATCCCTTACACCCCTATCAACAACGTTTGATGTCGACCAATGTTCTCATCTTTGTTGGCTGGTGGCATTGTCTACCCATCGCCTAGCAGTTCAACCACCATCTGACACCCTTGACATTTTTCAGCACCAACCAATCACCTTTCCCGAAAACTCCAAAACTTTTTCAATCACTGTAAGTTTTTCAACAACGCCAACCACTAGAATATTTTAAGATTCTAAGCATATTTTGTTCCTTTGATGACATATTTTGGCGACAAATTTTTTCTAGAGGTCAATTTTTTTCAGGAATTGGGAATATTCCTTGAATATTTCGTTGATGTCATGCTGATGTCACTATGACATCAGTGGTATGGACATAGGGAAGACCCCTTCCAATCCCTATTTAGTCCTAAAGATCCATTTTTTTCTTTTGGCCATAACTTGGGCATACGATATCAAAATTAGGCAAACAAGATATCAACACAAGTTGGTTTTGCATACTTTATAGTGGTGTGGGTCTTATCCCAATTTTTTTTTGCTGGTGCATTCTAGCACCTGTCAAATTCAGAGGTATTGTTTTCACTCTTGAGCTCACAACTTTTGACCCATTTCTATTTTTTTCGTGATTTTAGCAGTATTGGATGGTCTTTCAAAGCTCTTCACAACCACTCACACTTTTTCTAAATTTTTCTCCAAGTATATTTTATTCATTTTTTTGTGTTTTCCCATTCTAGTAAGTTACTTGGATGTTTTAACTACTAATTTTTATTTTTTTGCAAAGGATGACTTGTTTTAGGAATATTCTATATGTAATTCTAGTATTCTATCCTATTTTGGCATTTAGAGCCTCTTTTCCATGCAATTTCTCTTTTTTAGATGCACTGAGATAAACCTATATCATTTTGATGTATACTTTTTAGAGTTTCATATATCATGTTGTGCCTTTTGTACTCACACTATGATATAAAGTGTCATAGGTTGGTTGTGAGTGCCTTTGTTTTACCATCACACATTTTTCAAGTTAGTGTTCATTCCATTATAACATCGAATCCCAACGATTATTGCCTCATGCATGTGTGCGCTAGTTTTCACACCTTTTTTTATGTACATGTACTTTCAATTGTACATTTAGATGTTCTTTGCTCCTCTACATGCACTTCTTGGTGACACATTTTTAGTGGACTTGTCTTGGCTCTCCCTTTCTGCATTATTGGGGGGGTTCTACTATTGGTCTTAATGCTTCCTTGGTTTCATCTTTTGGAGTGATCTATGTATCTAATTCTTGTTTTGATGTACTAGGTGGATGCAATGACTGGTTACCCATGCATTTCAGTGAGATGGAGAACTTACCATATGAACACTCACACATTCCTATTTCTAGAGGTGACCTATTTTTACTTGATTAGTGTTCTTTAGACTATTGGTATTTGTTCCATTTGTATCTTTTAATTCTAGATGTTTTCCTTTGTTTTCCATCTAATTCAAGTAGTGTTGTTTGGGAACTCATGCAAATTATTGTCTTCTTGATCTTGATCATCATCTATTTCAGAAGAGGTTCTTCACTTTAGCACTATAACAATAATCTTTTGACAACAGTCTATAACATATTCATGCTTGTGCAATGTTATTCATGTTCCTATTATTTTAAGACATTGTTTTGGAGGATTTTTAATCCTTCATTTACCTTTCTCTCTTTTGGAGAGGATTTTTCCCATGAGGTTTTCTCCTTTTTTCTCCAGCTGTGAGAGATTACATTGTTTGTACATGGATCCCTCATCAAGCCTTGTTTGTTGGGACCCATCATTCATTCTTTATTTTTTATGCATTAGCTTTTTAGGGTTTTTAGCTACTCCCTAAGTTCATATTAAGGGGGGTGTTACATTAATCATGCATTAGCTAATAATTAATCTTTAATTTATTATTAGGGTAATCTCTTTTCATGCACTTAAGCTAAACTTAGGAGTGCTTTTTTCTATTAACTGAAGTGATCTATTATTAGATCATTCTATCTCATCACTTAGGATGATAAAACTGGTTATGATCTAACCCCTTTATCATTTAGGGTTGCTCTTATAAAGCAATCACCCTCATTGTATTATCTACTCTTGATCTCTATTAGCAAGAAAAATGGAGAAGTACAATCCAAAGATCTATACCCCGAGACTTCTTATGTAGTTAGTTTATACCCTAAAGGACACAGTAATAGAAGCAAGCATTTACAATGAGCTACTAAGAGGAATAAAGAACACCTAGTAGACTAATAAGAAAAAAATCATTCATTCATCCATAATACATGTAAGGAATACCTAATGTCTAGTCAACTTGGTGTTAGACATACAATTCAGAGGAAGGGTTCCTAGCTGAACCATCCACTAAACCCTTGTTAAGGCTTCATAAGATTTTGATGATGCTAGCACTATATGTGCATTCACAAACTCTACATGGCCTATATCATCAAGTATAGGTGGTTTACACATGTGCAAGAAAACAATAAAGGCTAATAGTGAAATAAAGCATAAACGACAAAAAAATAAAAATTACTTAGTCTACTATTGATGTTGTAGTTACTTTCAGCTTAGCACTATAACTGATAATTGCTAACCTAAACTTTGCAACTTCATATTAACATTGCTAACTCTTACTCCTAACTACTTGACTTACTTCAAAGGATGACTCAAATACTCAATGTAGAAGGTGAATCATAAAACAAGATATCATTCATATGTGTGTAATGAAGAATCTATTGAAATGAATACAATACTATGAACATTTATTCTAACAACATAAATTAAAGGTGGGTGAACAGTACCTTTGTGGACCTTGCTCAAGTTGTTCCCACAAGATAAACCAAATACATGCTACTTGAATCAACTAAACATAACGGTAAAATAGAACATCTTCATTGTATAAAACTGAACTCTCACAACATGACAAGAATCTTCACAAATCTTTCATTCATGAGTGCATATCTTATTACAATTGACAATAGAAAACTAACAATGTAAGATTGTCTATTGTAAAAAAATACTGGAAATATGAAAAACACTTGTATCTATAACTAGATTTTCTCCTCAACCACTTATCTGACTATATAGGTTGAAGAGGAGGTTTATTTGCATAAGGGCTGAAAAGTTAAATTAAATGAAAGTGTCCACTCTCATTTAGAATAGAGAGAGACAATCTTTTCAATAAAAACTATAACTGAAGCAAATGGAAGAAGACAACTAGGTTTGCAATTTTTCTTTGACAACATGGCAAAGTCGTGCTCTACACAAATAGTCATGACAGTTTCCTTGTTTATCACAAAATTCTTCATCCTTCCATCATCTTATTGAATGCTTTGATGACTCCCAATCAATCACTCCAATGACTGCCTTCATTTTCTACAACTGTCACATGCCTAGTCATTTTGGAATCTCCCTTGCTTATCAGCCTGAAATCCTTTGGTTGTGGGTTGAGTTCTCCAATTGCTATGGATTGCTATTCTAGCTACAAGGAGTTAGTTCTCATCCAAAGAATACATACTATTAACAATCATGAATTAAACACATATTTAAACTAAAATTCATACACATTCATACATTCATCATGCAAATATCAACATATCATAATCATATTCCCACTCATCAAAGTATGGTTTACATTGCATAAAGGATATAAAAGGTATATAAGTTAAAGAATGTCTATAAAATAAATAGCTTAAAGTGTTTAAAAGATATGGAATAAACAAGAGAAAACTAGCTATTAATTAGGCTCATCATTCCCCCCAACTAAGCAATTTATTGTCCTCAAGCAAAATTTGGATCACAGAGTTTGTACTGCAAAGTGATCTCCCTAAAGTCCACAACAACATCAACTCCCTTAACCTATCTCAAATAGTATCCCTTTCAACATGAAATATTTTCCAACCTCAAGTTCTCTACTGCTTGTACTTCATCTTGGTTCCTCCCTGTCTAATGTGGCATTGGGTAGAGAAGGAGAGGTGGATGAATTTTCAATGGAAACCATTTTAGTCCATTGTCCCTAGAAATGTCTATATACTTGTGAGATCTTCTGATAATGGCTATAATATTATATAGGGAGTGAGGTTCCTTTTTCTTTGATTCAAGGTTTAATTACTCCCATGTCTTCTTTACAAACTAGAAGGTGTGATGATTAGGCCCTGTAACTAGTTGCTTCATCCTTGTGCAGTCACATTCCCTTACATTCATTATTTTCCTTCCTACACCCTTATAAGTCAGGAGCTCTAACTAGTTATCAATAACTACATTGGGATCTTTGGATATTTTCTTAGCCATAGAGCAAAAAAATCTCCCTTTTCAACATATTCCTGCAATATCTCACCCCTTTTCTATCCATTCTTGATATAAGAGGCAAGTGCCTTAACCTATAAGTCCCCCAAAAACATTAGAGGATTCCATTTTGTTTGATCTAAGAGCACAAGATTATGCAAGTAAAACTCACATAATTGATCTTGCATATCTAGTGTAGAGTAAAAGAAAGTTTTTATAAACAAAAAATTTATATTCATTGACATTAGAAAATCACTAATTAGCTGGCTAAACTGAAAACATGAGTATTTTCCTTGCAGAAATAGTGCATAAACTCTTGCAGGAGGTTTGAACTTTAAAATCTGTGCAACCCTATCTACTACTTCTTCAATATTCACTTTCAACCTTTTTATTTTTGCATCTTTCTGCTCAAGTGTCCTAGTGTGTTTGGACATTAACTCAACTTTTTTATTTTTTCTCATTCCTTCTTGTAAAAGAACTCGGGTTATTCTCCACAATTCCACACCTAAGGTCACTACAAATGGCCTAGAGGGAACTAAAAGTGAAGGAATTGGAGCCTGTGGTAATAGTTCTTTGTTTTATGCTTCTACAATAGCAAGATGTGCCAATTCATCCAATCTACACCCACACTCATATTTACAAAGTTTTTCATCCAATTCCTCAATTCTTTTGTCCCTCTCACTTTCTCTTTGCTAGTGTGTTTTCAACAAGACTTCTAGTTGCTTAATCCTTTCCATAGCCTCTTGTAATTCTTTTCCAATATCTTTTTTCTCAAAAAAATTTCTTCATCTCTTTCAAAAAACTGATCATTCCTTTAACTTATATATTCATTACCCTCTGATTCAAGGATCTTTGGGGTTATTTTCCTTGTTTTCTTTGCAACAAAAGAATCCTCTGAATTAGATTCAAAGGTGCTTGCAAAATGCCATGTATGTGAATTAGGTACATTTTCCTTACCAGGGGAATTCCCATTCAATTCCGAGTCAGTCTCAACCATAAAAACATCTCCCTTTTTCTTCTTTTTAACTGACCCTCTCATAACACCTTTCATCTTCATGTGGTGTGATAGCCTCCTAGGCTATGTGAATTTCTTCTTCCCTCTTGTAGGTGTAAAAGAAGATTCACCTTTCCTTTTCTTGGATCTTGATGTTTTGCTAGAGGCAGGGATTTCTTGGGTATCTCCTATTGTGGGTTTCTTAGAGGTTGCAAGTTGAGTGTCATGCAGGCTCTACTCCTCTCACTCTCCTATGTTGTGGGTAGGTGACACAATAGGGGATCCAAAGGGAATTTCCCTATCTGATACAATGTTTTCTTCTCTTTTTGGGGCACGATGTTCTTCAAGGATGGTATTAATATGATTGCAATTTAGGAAACTCTCTCATGAAACACATGGAAATTGAACCCTCAATCTTCTCTTTATTAGCAATGTGACTAAGCAAAAATGTGACAATATTGTGTTATTCCTTTTTCTTTTGTACTCAAAACTCATTCTTTTCAACAAATTGTAGAGAAAATTGGGAACATTTACATACCTATCATGGTGAAGATGGATTACAATATTAAAATGGACTGTATATAACAGGGACTACCTACCATCACAAGTTAAGTATTCGACTATATACAAAGCCACTAAGGCCCATATCTAGGGTAAGGATAATTTTTTTGTACCTTGAGATGATGAGTCTAGGTTTTCTCCATGTTCTTTGAATTCATTCCTGGAATTAATGGTGTCTTCCCTCACTAGAAAATCTCCCCCTTCCCATGGTAGTCCTAATACCTTAGCAATGGCGACCTTTGAAGCATCCACCTTAAAGCATCTTACAGTCACCTCATCATTTTGTAAAGTAGCAACAAATTGTTGTGTCACGACTTTGTTGAACTATGTGAGTTTCAAGTAGTCCATCCAACCACCCTGTTGAAAAATAGGTAACACTAGTCCATCTTCCAACAATTGGGTATGTGCTACTAGTTCCCTACGAATAATATCACTACCCATGATACTGCTATTACTCTGTAATGTCCTTGATTTTGATTTTTTATAGCTCAATTTATGTATGTTATTCTAGTACACCACCTTCACTTTACTGTACCATCTCAATTTAGTTGCTTCCAACCCTTCCTTCTCTTCTGAGCTCAGATTATGTAAAAACAAAGGAAAAATGAAATGGAAAAAAATTGTAAAGGGTTTTTTTGGTTTTTGAAAATAAAAAAATGAGAATACCCCTCCCCCCAACTAAAGGTATTAAGTGTCCTCACTTAATTGTATGATTCTTGGCGAAGGGTGAGACCAAGGTATAAGAAAACCATAAAGACTCATCAACAATGTAAGATGGCATGCAAATCTATATTAAAATGTGAAATCACTTGATTAGTGCTTTGTAAAGGATTCCCATATGTATTGATCATTATTTTCTCTTGAATTATTCCTAAAATCATGGGCAAGAATGCATAGATGTACTCGAGAAGTACAGATGAATGTTCTTTTATGAAATATAAATGTCCTTAGCATTAATGGAACCACAAGGTTTTGGGATGCATGCAATGTGAAAGCCCAAAAAATATATTGTAATTGTGTCCATGAAGTGTATTGAGGACCATTAGGGCTAAAATTTCAACCATTACAATTAATTTCTACATGGGTCATCATTTATTTCCATTACTAGAAGACATGTGAATATGGACCCTTAACATCAATATATGTTTTTGGATGGTAAAACCAAATTGGCTAATTGTATGGTCTTATTAGACCAATAGTGGTGACATGGGTCATGCAAGAAGGTAGGTGTGAATGAACAGTGCAAAATGTGTGGGTTTTAGAGTTTTGAGGATTAGGAGTATGACATACTTCAAGATCAAAACTAATAGATAAGGTTATCCCCACATATTTGATTCTAAAAGGACATATAAATTAAGTTATGAAGAGTCATGGAATATATATATTAGCTTATGCCTTTAGGTATAAAAATAAGAATAGGTACCAACTTATTTTGATGACATGGTGTAGAGAAAAGTGTTAAGGATCAAAGTTTGGGGATACCACATACCATGTACCATATTATGATTATTCTTGCATCTCTAACTCTAACAAATAATATACAAGGAAAATATCAAAATTTAGGAATTGAGAATGTTGGTAGTTGTTATCACTAATGTCAATAAAAAATGAGGCTTGTGTTGTCATTGATTTCAACAATGATGGTATCAATGCCAAAGGGAGAGATTGTTGGAAGTTGTTGTCATTGATGTCAACACTAAGGCTTGTGTTGTTGGCATTGATGGTTTCCATTGATGTTAACACTAGGGAGATTGTTGGCAATTGTTATCAACATTGGTTTCTAGTTGTAATTGATGTCAACACCTGAGTAATATTTTGGTAGTCATTAGTATTGGTTGTCTTTGTTACATTCAGTTTGGTACAACATTGATTGGATGTCATGGCGTATCAAAGAAGAGAGGAGTTGAAGAAGTTAATGATTGGATGCCATGCCTTATCAAAGAAAAGAAGATTTGAAGAAGTTCATGATTGGACGTCATGCCTTATCAAATAAGTATTATTGTTGATGTTCATATAATGCATTATTATTGTCAGCAGAGTTGATTTCATAATGATAGTCAATTAAGATGAGGATTAGAAGCATTAAGATGAGGATTAGATGCATGAATAATGTAGGAGAGATGTTGTTGAAGGTCTACAATATGTCTCATGCTCTCTCCTAATGTTCCTAATAATACATGTGTTGCTAAAAGAAGATTTTGGTCTTTGCAAGTTGCTCAAATGTTTCTAGTTCAGGAAGTTGCATTGAATTTTGTTTGAGAGAATGCTTTGCATTCCTCCATTGTTGCAGTTTGGGACTTGCAGTTTGGTATTCAATGCCAGTGCTTTGTGTATGTTGCACTCCTATCTTTTCAGGTCACCTATGTTTCCAAGCATATTCATGTGAATTGTAGAAGGTTGGCATCATTACTAGTTGTCTGGACTGGTCCAAGAAATGCTTCGTATTTCTCTACATCGATGCATTTTCTCCTACGACTTGGTGAATATGCTCACAATGTATGTGCAATGTTTCAATTCCAATTTCATATGCTGAAGTTGCTACATTATCCATGTATTTTGTGTTTCCTAAACATAGTTTTTTGTACCTATTTGGTTTGTGGCGGTTGTTGATGGAAGGATAGTATGAAAGAAGAGTATTGAAGTAATGTTGGATGTTCAAGGAACATCCCTATGTGATCCACATGTTGGTAATTGACCGCTTTGGTGCCACTTTGTGTATTTAGTTGGCTTTTTGGGTTATTTGTGGTTATATGACCGACATGGTTTGTTCTTTTTCTTGGGTTGTGTGCTTGGGGGTTGTGCCAACAATGGAAGATCTGTAATGATAGATTTGGATCCTAACCTATCCTATTTAGGACCGCATCAAGTAAATTCAATTGAAAGAATGTTTATAGATTGACCGGTTATGTGCTTCAATGTTTCAACCACACATTTCCTTGATGTTGAATTAGGTTGATGTGCACCTACGTGTAAATATTTTTAGATCACATTGAAAGAAGTGTTAAGAATGTTTAGGTCCTCTCTATCCTCATGATAAGATCACATTATTCTTTGGTGGTTGACTAGTTGAATTCATTGTTTATTCTCTTTCTAGCTGACCTAATTGAAGAATTAAAGTGTTGCAGTGGATATAAATGCAAGATGATTTCAGATGAAACTAGAGGAAGTAGTGTACAAGTGCAAAAAGGTGTGTATGAGAGTTGTATTGAATATCCGATAGAGATAGTGCTAAATATTGTGAAAGAAAAGTTCAATTGATCCTGAACGCCTCAGTCAATAGAGAGTTGTGTTGGAAATCTTTATAATTCTCTTTAAATCATTTTGTATCTTGCTCTGAGATAGTGAATCTCATCAGGTCCCTGTATCTTGATCTTGGATTTGGTTGGTACTTCAGTGCTACAAGCCCATTTTGTATCTTGCTCTAAGGCAGTGAGCCTTCTTGCAAGTATTTTAGCAGTGAGCCTTGTATTGTGAGTTAAGTCTCACCATGGTTTTTCCCTCATTGGGTTTTCTGTGTAAATCTGGTTTCTCCTTGTGCATGTGTGTGTTCTCTATCTCTCTCTCTCTCTTTGTTATTGATCTAATTACTGCTATATTTTTCATTAGTAAATTTTGTTGAATGTATTAAAGATTCAAATTTCCATATTCTTCTCTATTACTGCTTTGCACAAAGTTCTATCTTTATTTGCTAAAGGATTTTGAGTTGTGCTGAAAGTTTCAAGTTAGGGGTTAAGTTTTGTATAGACTAATTCACCCCCTCTTAGTCTTCGAAAGTGATCAACAATTGGTATCAAAGCCAAGTTCCTTTGTAGAAGCCCAACAACTTGAGGCCAAGATTCGAGATGACACATGATGGATCATACAAGGGTCATAGGTTTGATGGGACTAATTAATCCTACTGGAAAATGAGAATGAAAGGACACCTAAACTCTCATGGTTTTGGTGTTTGGAAATCAACCAAAAGTGGTTATGTTGCTCCTACAACTACTATTATAGATCTTGATGAAATCAAATTGTATGAATGATATGCTAAAGTGAAGAATGCTATTCTAGGTGGACTTTTTGTTTCAGAGTTGTTGAAGGTGATGAATTACAATTCTACCAAAGATTCTTGGGAGAAGCTTAGCAGTATCAATGAAGGAAATTCTAA
>VDFB02116927.1:0-38007 GCA_007258455.2 Sequoia sempervirens | reverse complement strand
TAGGCTCGTAAGACTCTATATTATGTATCCCAAGGCATATTTCAATAAAAAAAACCAACAAGATCAACAAACAAGCTTAATTTACACACTCATTAACACTTTAGCAATCAAAATAGGCCTTGTGGGACCCATTCGCCACTTTGGGTGAATGAGTCCCATCCAGGTGGAACCCATTCACATAGCTTGGCGAATGAGTCCCATTCGGCTTATTTTCAAGATTTTAAGCGGGAAAAACTAGGTTTTAAGTTCAAATTTCATATATGTCAGCCTTTGGGATCTAATACACATGATATTAGATGGATTGCCTATATAAATGAGCTTTCAAATCATTATTTCATTAAGCCTACATGATATCAAGTCAAGCATTCAAGAGTGAAGAATCCCAAAAATTCACAAGAGCATCAAGAGAGCATTCAAGGTTATTTCTAAGGCATTCAAGGGAAAAATTCTTCAATTGTTGCAGCAATTCAAGATTCATCATCATGTCAAACATTATCAAGCATCAAGCATGTTATTGAGCTATTAGTGTGATGTAGCATTGAGGATCCAAGATCAAGCATTGTTCTACACCTATTGTCAAGATCAAGATCTACATCCTTCATGGCCATTTCATGTTGAATTGCATATTTACAAGACATCATTTACAAGGAATCATTCAAGGTATTATTGTCCATGATTCATGTTTCATGCCTTCATTTCATTGTCTCATCATTTTTTTTAATTACCTACAAGGGGTTTGACCAAGGAAAACCCCTATTCACTAACAATCAACAAGTTTCCTCCTTTTTACATGTGTGATTATAGATCTAGGTGTCTTGGATCATGAAGGATCATTTGAAGATTAGGTTGCAAGGTTGAGAGAAGTTGTCAAGCCATCACAAGGTTGTCATCTTCACAAAAAGTCACCTATAGGTCCGAAATCAATAGTTTCAGATTTGGAAACTTGGACAAGTGGATTGAGTAGACTGAGAAGAACATATTCAGACCTTGAAGTTCCAAAAAATCTAAACTAAACTCATTCGCCACAAGTGGTGAATGAGTCCCACTATACGTTTTTTCCATAATTTTTTGCAAATTCAGATACCTTTTTTTCCGAAACCCACTTTGGTGTAAAAATCCAGAACAGGGACTAATTCACCTAGAATGGTGAATGAGTCCCACTAGGTCAAAAATCCAGAATTTCTAGCATTTCAGAGTTCCTTCCAGTCATCTTCAGATTCCCAGGTGCACACATTTCATCTTACAACTTTTTGTTTTGTTTTACTTGCATTTCTAGGTCATTTAAATCAAGTTTACATCATATTAGGGTTAAGAATCTCATCTTGCATTTCATTGTATTTTCCAAGTCTAAACTTGGTGGTGAACCCCTCATTAGATCATAATCAGCTCCTAGAACATCCCTATTGTCATATTTATTTCCCCTTTCTTCTTTAGATTAAGATCTCTAGGGCATCCTTGAATATTAGTTTGAAAAAAGTGGTGTTCTATATCCTAAACCATAAAGCATCCATTTTTCAACTAATCAATCTTAATAGGTTCAATCAATCCTTTCAAGGTTACTATTTTTCTTACAATATTTTAGGCATAAGGCTATTGATTGTAGAGTTAGATAGAGAAGGAATAAAAATATAGGAAGAAGGTCTTTTATACCTCAAAGAAACAATACCATGTTATTTCATGGATATTTCTTTGCCTATAACAAGTATGGCCACAAGGCTAATGAGTGCAATGTTTTTTGAAGCAATCAGTTCAGTATCATAAAACGGATGAATCCCTTAATCAACAAAAGAGGGGAAATGAAAAGACCCAGAATGAAGACCATGAGAAGAAGAATGATTCTACTCTTGTACACTCTACACAAGATTCCTAGACAAAATGAGATAGAGTATTATCTCAAGGGGAGATGTCACTTGTGGAACCTTTTTTCCCCCTAAAAATAAAAAAGGTGTTGACGACTTCAACATGATGATTTGAATCAAATCAATCAGTGTGTAGATATGTTGTGCATAAATGGACCTTGTTTGGTGTTCCCAATGATAGGTGGTAATGTGTGAAGGTTGGTATACCTAGTCTAATTGATGTCATTCTAATTTTGTGTACCACATTTAAAGATAAAGTCCTAGAGAAGTAAGATTCAAAAGTTTGCCTAGATTTTCAATGTACACTTTACTAAGGCAATGTCGAGGCTTTTTGGCCTGCATCTCTTCGAAGATAAAGTTTTGGTTTTGCGATCTAGGGTTTTTCTGATCAGGATGTGAAGAATTCATATCCATGTTTTCAAGTGTTTATACCTTCTGATATAGTAGATATCAGTGAAAATGTTCTGATTTGGCTTGGTGAAGCAATGTTGAAGGCTTGTTGAAATATGTTGCATTTCTTTCAAAGCAAAGTTTTGTCTATACAAGATGATTTGATCTACTGCAATTCTCTATAACATTGTGCTACAATGCCTATCCATTGGTCAAAAAAATTTCCAACTGATGCTTGAACAAGTCAATTATATGAGTTGGTGTAACTATCAGATTTTTTATGTATATGATATGTTTTGTTGCCAGATTTCAAGCCAATCCTAATCAATCTCATGATAAGGATATATAAAGAATCTTCATATACCTAAAGGATAATCCAGATTATGAGCTATGGTACAAAAATGATGAAAATTTCTCTCTAAGTGCCTATATTGATCTTGATTGGGCAGGTTGTGTTGATGACTAGAGAAGTACAAGTGGAAATGCATTCCTTTTGGGAGACATATTGATCTCATGGTTCAACAAAAAGTAAGATACAATATCTTTGTCCACAAAAGAAGAAAAATACATTGTTGTAATATCTTGTTGCACTCTAGTGCTTTGGATGAAGCAAACCTTAAAGGATGTAAAGGTTGTGTATGATGAAACTATTACCATACTATGTGACAATACAAGTACTATTAACATTTCTAAGAATCTGGTAATGCATTCTAGGACTAAATACATCTCTATTAGGTACCATTTCTGAGAGAGAAAGTTTCAGAAAATGAAGTGAGAATGGAGTATGTGCCTACAGAGGATCAAATTGTAGATATCTTTACAAAGGCTCTTTCAAAAGATACTTTTGACTATCTAAGGCAGAAGCTAGGGGCCATTGCCCCTCCTTGTTCTAAATAGATGCATAAAAGGTGCATCTTTCTAGGGGGATAAATTCATGTCAAATCCTTTCTCTTGGATTTATGGGTGCTACTATTGAATGAACAAGACAATTGAGAGGGGGGTAAATCAGTTGTATCTATTTAAAACATAAAAAATAATCAATAGTAATCAGATACACAAGCATTCATTAAATCCTGATTCTGTTATAGTGGTTAAACATGAAATGCGGATAACAAAAATTGAAACAACACCATACACAAGAGAACACAAGATTTATGTGGAAAACCCAATGAGGGAAAAACCATGGTGAGGATTAGCTCAGAATATAAGTAATTGAAAAACCAGTACGAGGGGTCACTACTAGAATAGGACACAATATCCAACAGGGCTCACTACCACAAAAATAAAAGAAGATAGAAGAGAAATGTTACACAAAGAATAACTTCTCAATGAAACAAATAATCCACCACAATAGCTCCAACACCTTCACAGTCATTTTTGAATGTTTGCAGACACCTTCAACTCACTACATTTAGAAGTCCAACACTTTGAAATTCACACTGCTCTACTCAAATTCACATTGCATTCATCACTTTTATCTCTCACACATTTATCTTAATATTTTACAACAATACCACTCTTATTTATATCATCCTAAACCTTGAAAACCTTCTCCATGGTCGGCAACACATTATTTACATTTACAATTTCAAATTAGGTTGGCAACCAAACATTCCCATAGTGGTTAGGAATGAAGGTAACCCACATAAATTCTTAGTTAGGACCCAAATTTATCCTAACATGCCTCAACACACTTCCAAAAACTTCAGAGTAGCTTCACATGTAGTGTTAACACTAGGACAACTGTTACCCATGCTAAACACCATAAAACTGTTAAGTACACACTTCCCACTTGATCAAGATGACACACAGATCACACAAATATATTTTACACAATCTAGAACAATCCAAAAACCACCTAAGATCCAACAAAGACTTCATCCAGACTTGCATCATAGAAATACTTCAACCCAAAACATCTGGTTAACCTTATACACACACTAACGCATGAAACACACATTGTACTGCACCAAATCATGAGAAATCTTGAGTTATGAAAGATACAATCAACATAAACAACTTCCCAGATTTGCACAACCTGCAACCAAACAATGGAGAAATGTGGAGAAAATACATTTCTCCCATACCACAACAAACACCACTAAAAAACTAGTTCACAGACTGGTGAACATATCTCACTTTGCACAACAATCCAAAAACCCAAACTTTGGATATAGAAACTAATGAAAACCTTGAACAATGTATCAGATCCACACGTGCATAGAATCAACACAAAATAAATGTGGAGCACACCTCGGAGCACGTTTTGAACATTTGCATAACACTTTTTTCTCTATTTATCAAAATTTCTCAAAAGCACTTGGAAACCGGGCACTAGAGATACCATATTAGCACATTACATCATTCCAAAACATTTCCAGACACTACAACATAAATATAGCTCCATGTACTCACAAAACTTCCTCAATATCTCAGCTATACATGCATAAACAAGGCAACAAATTGTTTCCCTCTTTTCACAATTTTCTCAATATCCTCGACATCTTCATCATGCAACAACCTTCCTCAACACATAATTAACATCAATGACAACACCAACTTGTTGAAATCAATGACAACACCTTCGTACTTGCAACAATCTCCCCCTTTTTCATTGATAGCAACATATGATGTGAAAAACCATCAAAGACACAACAACTTTGAACATAACTATTTCTTCTTTACTTTCTCTCCCCCTGTGTAGATAGACCTTTTTCACATGATTCTTTCTCCCCCTTTGACATCAATGGAAAATGATAAAGTGTTTTTCATTGTTCTCCCCCTTTGACACTGAACCAAGATACTTGCAATTGCACAATATTTTCCCTTTAACCTCTCTGAATACTCCCCCTTGGGAGTACACCCAACCAAATCAACAACTCTGCACAATGACAACATATATTCCTTGCAACAATAGTGGCACTACCTACTCCCCCTAAGAAGTAGCCACCAACATCAATCCAGACAAGAAATCAATCCATAGATCCACTAAATTGATGCATCTCTATAAGCATCTAGTTCAAAGGAGGGGCAATAACACCCAACTTCTCCTGGAGATACTCAAAAGTATCCTTAGGAAGAGCCTTAGTGAATATTTCAACAAACTGATCCTTTGTAGGTACATATTCAAGCTTTACCTCATTCTCCAGAACCTTTTCTCTCAAAAAGTGATACCTAATTGATAGGTGCTTTGTCCTTGAGTGCATCACTAAATTCCTTGAAATGTTAATTGCACTTGTATTATCATAGAAGATAGAAATAGGCTCATCATACATTACTCTGATATCCTTCAATGTCTACTTCATCCACAATAATTGTGTGTAGCAAGATGTTGTAATATACTCAGCGTCTGCAGAGGATAATGAAACCAAATCTTGTTTCTTACTTAGTCATGCTGCCAATCTGCCTCCAAGAAAGAATGTGCCACCACTTATACTTTTCTTGTCATCAACACATCCATTAACCCAATATGCATCTATGTATGCACTTAATGTGAAATCAATATCCTTTGGATACCATAAGCCATGATCTTGAGCTCATTTTAAATATCTAAATATCCTCTCTACTGCAACAACATGTGACTCTTTAGGATCTTCTTGAAATCTAGCCACAAGAAAAACTGCATGCATGATATCCAGTCTAGTAGCAGTTAGATATAACAATCCACCAACTATAGATCTGTACTTGCTCTAATCAACCTTAGGTGATTCATCATCCTTGTTCAATTTGCAACCAGTAAGCATAGAAGTATATACTGGTTTGGAGTCATCCATTCCAAAAAAATTCAATATCTCTTTAACATACTTTGATTGTGAAATGAAAATTCCTTTATCTGTTTGATTGATTTATATCCCAAGGAAGAAATTCATCTCCCCAAACATTGACATCTCAAACTCTTTCTGCATCTGTTCTACAAATTTCTTACACATCTAGCTCCATTGCCTCCAAAGATAATGTCATCCACATACACAATCACTATCAAGATCTTATCTTCCTCAAATTTGAAGTAAAGATTACTATCTGCGGTGTCTTTATTGAATCCTTGATCTATCAAATATCTATCCAATCTTGCATACCAAGCTCTGGGAGCTTGCTTTAATCCAATGCCTTTTTGAATCTACAAACCATATCCGGTTGATCTAATAATCGAAATCCTTCTAGTTGTTCCATGTAAACTTCTTCTTCAAACTCACCATTTAGGAAAAAAGACTTCACATCCATCTGATAAAATTTAAAGTCCTTGTATGCTAAAAATGCCAAAAACATTTGGATTGCTTCCATCCTGGCCACTAAAGCAAATGTTTCCTCTTCCACCCGTGAGTAACCCTTACACACAAACCTTGCTTTATTTCTTACCACTTCTCCATTCCCATTCAGTTTATTTTTGAATACCCACTTATTTCCAATTATATTCTTATCTTCAAGTCTAGGAAACAATTCCCAAGTCTGATTTTTCTCAATTTGTTGTAACTCTTCTTCCATTTCCTTCATCCAACATTCATCTCTGCATGCCTCACTTACTATTTTCGATTCAACTTTGGAAAGTAAGCAAAAATTTACCTCAACTTCAACAACTTTTCTTCTTGTCAATACATCTTTTCTTTTGTCTCCAATAATCTATTCTTCAGAATGATTTCTTTGCACATACTTAGGGGTCTTTTTTGGAGCTTCTTCCTCTTCATTCTGCATTTCCTTTTCCTTATCGTTTTCTTCTTCTTCTCTGCAAGTAGGTTCATCTGACACATATCCATCTTTAACAACTGAATTATGCAAATCTTCATCAACCTTGACATTTGCACTTTCAACAATATTTCTTATCCTTTTGTTGTAACATATGTAAGCTTTTCTTTTAGTGGAATATCCAAGGAAGATACCTTCATGATACCTTGCATCAAACTTTCCTAATTTTTCTTCATCTCTTTTGATATAACATTTGCTTCCAAACACTCTAAAGCACTTGATAGTAGGAATCCTTTTGTACCACAACTCATAGGGAGTCTTTGTGCTATTAGCTTTGACTTGAACTTTGTTAAGTATGTAAACAGGAGTATAAATTGCTTCTCTCTAGTAGACTTCCAGTAGTTTAGCTTCTTTCATCATTTTCCTTGCATCATCTTGAATAGTTCTATTTTTCCTTTCAACAACTCCATTCTACTGAGGAGTTCTAGGGGTGGACAAGTGCCTCTTGATCCCATGATTCTCACAAAACAAGTTAAACTCATTGGAGGTGAATTCTCCACCCCTATTAGACCTTAAAAAATTTATTTTCAAATCCATTTCATTCTCAACCATAGCTTTAAATGCTTTGAATTTATCTAGAGCTTCATATTTTTCTCTAAGTAACCCATGTCATTCTAGAGTAATCATTAATTAAGAGCATGAAATACCTATCACCTTGAAGACTTCTCGCCCTTGTAGGACCACAAAGATCTGTATGTATCAATTCCAGTAGTCCGGTAGCAAATTGGTCTTTTCATTTGAAATTAATCCTTGTTTGTTTTCCAAATTGACAATCTTTGCAAACAACATTGATAGGCTTTGTGATTCTTGGTAGGTCTCTTACTGCATTAATTGAATTGATTCTAACCATATGGTAAAATTTCATGTGACACATCCTATAGTGTCATAACCAACTATCATCAGTCTATCATAAAAAAATGACCATCAACACCCTTGAGTGGATAGATATTTCTATCTATCCTCTTACCAACAACAATCACAGTTCCAGACCCTTTTCTGATCTCGCATGTATCATCCTAAAACACAATATTGTACCCTTTGCTATACATTTATCCAACACTAAAAATATTATGCCTTAATCCTTTAACATATATGCATCTCCAGTATTATGCTTTCCATCAAAATTGATTGAACCTATTCCACAAATCTTAGCTCCTGAATCATCTCTAAATTTAACTAATCCCCCATCATACTTTTCAAGTTTAAAAAACTTACTTTTGTCTATGGTCATGTGATTGGAGCAACCACTGTCAACAACCCAATAGTTCTTATCCTTTCTAGCATAAAAAGTAGATACCAATGTAACTTCAATCTTATCCTTCTTTTCTAGAACACTTTCCTTCACACACTTTCAAATTTAGAAGAAGTAGATTCATCTATTAAAGCTAAGAACAAGCATTCATCGTCATCTCCATAATCAGATTCATCATCAAAAATACCAACATCTTCTCTAACATAGTAACTTATCTTAATCATCATTCCTTTGTTCTCCTTACTTTTATTGTTCACAGTTCTATTTGGACATCTTGAAGCATAGTGACCTATATTTCCACAGCTAAAAACATATGAAATGTAGTTTAGCTTTGTACTTATCGGTGCCCTTTTTCATCCTTCTTACAAAGTTAGCTTCCACATCATCAAGATCTTCTCCATCTGAATCTTCAACCTTTTATGATTTTCTAGCCTTGAAAGCAGTCTCCACTTTTGTACCATTTTTCCGGCCATGTTTTCTCATTTCAAATGAATTTAGTGTACCCAATAACTGATCTCTAAAGTAAGTATTAAAATTTGCAACTTCCTCAATAGCAGATACCTTTTCACTGTAAGAATCAGGAAGAGATTTGAGAACTTTCTTTACCACTCTAGGCTCTTTGACTTGTGCACTAAGACCTCTCATTACACTTACCAACTCATCAATTCTCTGCATGTAACTTGTAATTGTTTCATCTTCATAAATTCGTAGGGTCTCAAATTGTATCTTCAGATTCTGCAACTTTGCTTGTTTAACCTTATCATATCCTTCATAAATGCTTTCTAGCTTATCCCAAACTTCTTTAGAAGTTTTCAAATTCATAACTTTTACTAATTTATAATTTGAAAGACTATTCACTAGAATAAATCTTGCCTTACCATTTATTTCATGTGCCTTGATCTCATAACTTGTGCTCCGACCATTTAGAGGTGCAACATATTGAGTCTTTATTTCCTTTTCAATCTCATATCCAAAGGATGTCAAATATCCTTCCATATTTGACTTCCAGAATGCATAGTCAATACCATCAAACTTAAGGGTCTTTATCTTGTTCACCATCCTGAATCTACCTCAAGCGGTTAAGATCTTCTCCAAGGAACCTAATACCAATTATTGAATGAACAAGACAACTGAGAGAGGGGGGTGAATCAGCTGTATATATTTAAAACATAAAAACCCTCAACAATAATGTAATATCCTGGCCCTTGCTGAGATATTGACTACTTGGAGATTCTACCTATAGATTGCTTGTAATTTTCAAGGTTTCTTTTTTGGCTTTGTTTTGAATGATTTTTGGTTTTATTTGAGGTTTTCAAAATGATTGCTAGGAGAAAAAAAAAACACATACAATGCCAGTTGAAAAATATTGATAGAATTTTTCCAATTAAATTACTTGCTGAAGCAAACCCATAATATATTTATAATTCTCAAATAAGATTTAAGTGACTTGCAAAAAAAAAAAAACTCTTGAGAAATTGATATATTTAATAATGCCAAACATTGATTCATACCCAGAGAGGCCAAGCAAATATGTTACAAAATCTGGAAATGAAAATCTACCTCTAGTAGAACCCTTGTGAAGGACGTCTGGCTGAAGGTAATCATTTCTCCACTAATTCGGATCAACAAATTCCATGCAGACCCAAAGACGCCCACGAATGAAGCCAAAGAGCCTCCAAAGAAGAGGCAATTCACTCCATACTTTAGACACCCAACATTTGAGAATGTATGACCCAAATATGAGTATTTGGTACGACCTAACAGCAACAAATGTACAACCAACAAAGGTGATTCAACAATAGAAACTCACATCCATGGATACCTTAATAATTTCCAATAGCAACTCTTCAAACCCCTTAAGTAAACTTCACAATTTTGTTCCAATGTGAATATTGATTGTAGCCCCCTGTAAGAGCAACCTCTAGATGATATTGCACAACCTTAGGTAGCTAAAACAATGAAGAAGCTACGCTCTCCAATGCCTTAGAATGAAAAAACCCCAGTTTCTCTTCTCCTCAAGAATTCTTCAAAAGCTAAGTGTCAAAATGATTGTGAATGAATGAATGTGCTTATTTTGAATGCTTTTATACCTCCTCTAAAAAGAACAATTTCTCCCTTGGCTTTAATTCATTAAATATATTAAATATATTTGCTTTTGTTGCATAAGATATAATCCTTCATGTGAGTGCCCCTTTTCATGATTTAAATAATTGACCTCATGTTATAAAAATAAGTCATCTATTATAAGATCATTAAAACCATTCATGATATCCACTTTATAATTTAATCACTTTCATAATAATTAATATATCATAACTCCATTAAAACTCAACATTAATTAATTCTGCCAACACCAAGGGGTAACCCATTGCTTCTACTACTCATCTGAATGGTTTACCATAAATAGTAAGGTTGGACCCAAATGTCCAAGTGACTTACTAAAAATAGTAAATGAGTGCAAACGGAAACTGAAACACCTTAGGAAAGTTGTCCCTGAATATCACCAAACACTAGAGAAGAGAACACAATAAACTAACACCCAAAATTCATCTGGAGAACCAAGACACTGCCAAACAAATCTCTCTAAGCACCAACATTAGCCTACGAGGACCCATTGATAGGCTAATCCACCAATATACTGAAACTGGCTAAGGGGACATTACAATATGCCCTCCCTGAAATTGCTTGTCCTCAAGCAATCTCAACTCAAGATCCCATATCCATCTTAGAAATACGGTTGCACCCACCTACTGTGCTACTATGATATAACTGTCATTCTGCACAAACTTGGAAAGCATGCAAATTCTTGGATCCAAAATCTGAAAATCATCCTCATATAAATTGTACACAAGAATCTTTGTCGCTTTCCATTTCTTAAATTTAGTTATCAAGAACACAAAATACTTTTGGGTGCAACAATAAATGGTCTCACATCTAAACACTTGATCAAAACACTCTAAATAACCTCATTAGGAAAACCCCAAGTGCTTGTGTCATAGTTCAACTTCACTTGTAAAGTATGCCCACCAATTGTAAGTGTCTCCATAGCATGCAACACAAATCTCTGGAGTAGAGCAGCTACATACTCTACCATAGAGACATCAACATGAACGGATTTTATCTCATTAAGTATGTCATGGATGCTCACAGACCAATACAAATATGCCTCACCCATGTTTCCATCCACATGTGAAGTAATGACATTAGTGGTTGATCCACTAAGTGTGTATTCAACTTCTTCATCCAACTCTAGGACTTGAGCATTTAATGGGCTCTCAACTAGAGGTAATTCATGAGACTCAAGATGCAAGTTATGTATACCAATAGAATTTTTTGAATCACACCTCTTCTCTTGTTCACACACAACTGCATATTCTGCTTGCTTCCTTATCTCAAGAGTCTCATCCTTTGTATACTCCATCTCCATGTCTTCTTCCCTTGGAAGATATAGTGATCGAAGATAGGCTTCTCTTCGTTGTCTTGCTTGATCTATATGACTGCAACGTTCCTCAATCTCTTGCAAGCATTTTTTTGCTTGGGAAGCCAAAATATTTGTCATCTTAGCTCTTTGTAACCACGCATCACACAAAACTTGTGTCTTGTTCACATCTTCCAAGGTCTGATATACAAAATCAGACTTTTTGTGGCTTGAATCCATAATGCATTCCTCATTTTTGACACTCACATCTTGTGTGCCAACATTAGAAGATTCCTCAACATCATTCCCCTCATGTGCCATAGCTTTTATCTCATGGTTATGCTTAGTAGTATGACTACTGTCATAAAACATAAAATCAAAAGTTACATCACACCTATTTGCAGTGTCTTCTTCCAACTTTATGTGATCTTCATTTGTTTCAAAACCAACTTTCTCATTTGTATATGTTTTGCAATCTTCAAGCATTAAAGGGAAAATGGCATTGGGATCATCCAAAAGAGCACCAATAGAATCCATGCTTCCATAAGGTTTATCTAAACCAACATGCTCCATGTCAAAGGGACTCATATTCACCTCCTATGTAGATGCCTTATGCATTTCTTCTTGCAAGGGTAATGGGGCCCCACAAAGCTTATCAAATACAATCTTTACATCACCAACATAAAAAAATTGCACACCTCTATTATGGAATCACCAAATGGTTCTCTTTCCTTAACACTATGAAAATCATTCTTTGGATCCTTACTTGTTGATTTAGTGAACTTCAAATTTGTTGATTGTTCCTCAACATTATTGCAGTGATCAATGTATTCTACTTCATTTGAGGGACTAGTTTCATCCTCAATCTTTGTAGCATTGTGCCCATCTGGTACCTTTTCAGTCACCTGTAATTCCTTTCCAACCTCTTCTTTCTTCCATTCCTTTTCTTTTTCCTCAATACTGGTAAAATTATGTGCATTAGTGTTTGCTTTCCTTTCCTTCGCAAATAGAGGGTCTGATTTTTCTGGATGTTGTGTAAAGTCCTGAAAGACCTCCATCAATTCTACCATGATTTCTTGAGAGAATTCATTTTTACCAAACCAAAAATAATTTCCAATTGAGATCAGGTACCCAATCGACTGGCCATATTTTAGGCTCTAAATATTTCTGATTCACCCAACAGGATGGTAGGAAAACTGTGCTTTGATACCACTGCAATATCTCAGCCCTTGATGAGATATTGACTACTCAAAGATTCTGCCTAGAGATTCCATGTAATTTTCAAGGTCTCTTGTTTGGATTTGTTTTGAATGATTTTTGGTTTTATTTGAGGTTTCGAAAATGATTGCCAGGAGAAAAAAAATAACACATACAATGCCAATTGAAAAATATTGATAGACTTTTGCCAATTAAATTACTTGTTGAAGCAAACCCATAATATAATTATAATTCTCAAATCAAATTTAAGTGACTTGCAAAAAATAAACAACTCTTGAGAAATTGATGTATTTAATAATGCCATAACATTGATTCATACCCGAAGAGGCCAAGCAAAGATGTTACCAAATCTGGAAATGCAAATCTGCCTCTAGTAAAACCCTTGTGAAGGACATCTGGCTGAAGGTAATAATTTTTCCACCAATTTGGATCAACAAATTCAATGCAAACCTAAAGACACCTACAAATGAAGCCAAATAGCCTCCAAACAAGAGGCAATTCACTCCATATAGTTGTAGGTATATTAATGGGGAATTATAGTACTATTCGCCAGGTAGCTGCATCTATAGTTGTCAAGGTGGTTAAGCCGACTGGTAGTGAACTATAATGGATGGTGGCGCAATCCCAGGTAGGGGGGATATGTTATGGTTACCGATACTTCAGATGCCCAACATTTGAGAATGTACGACCTAGCTATGAGTATTTGGTATAGCCTGTCAGTAGCAAATGTATGGCCATCAAAGGTGATTCGGCAGTGGAAACTCATAGCCATGGATACCTTAATAATTTCCAATAGCAACTCTTCGAACCCCTTAAGAAAACTTCACAATTTTGCTCCAATGTGACTATTGATTGTAGCCACCTGTAAGAGCAACCTTTAGATGATATTGCACACCCTCAGGTAGCTGAAACAATGAAGAAGTTATGCTCTCCAATGCCTTAGAATGCAGAAACCCTAGTTTCTCTTATTCTCCTCAAGAATTATTCAAAAGCTAAGTATCAAAATGATTGAATGAATGAATGAATGCACTTTTTTTGAATGCTTTTATACCTCCTCTAAAAACCATGATTTCTCCCTTGACTTTAATTCATTAAATATATTAAAATATATTTTCTTTTGTTGCACAAGATATAATCCTTCATGTGAGTGCCCCTTTTAATAATTTAAATAATTGACCTTATGCTATAAAAATAAGTCATATATTATAAGGTCATTAAAACCATTCATGATATCCACTTTATAATTTAATTATTATTAAAGTAATCACTTTAATAATAATTGATATATCATAACTCCATTAAAACTCAAAATTAATTAATTTTGCTAACACCATGGGGTAACCCACTGCTTCTACTGCTCATATGAATGGCTTACTATAAATAGTAGGTTTGGACCCAAATTTCCAAGTGACTTACTAAAAATAGTAAATGAGTGCAAACAGAGCCTGGAACACCTTAGGAAAGTTGTCCCTGAATATCACCAAACACTGGAGAAGAGAACATGGGAAACTGACACCCAAAAGTCATCTAGGGAACCGATCTGCCAAACAAAGCGCTCTAAACACCAACATTAGCCTGCGAGGACCTGTTGATAGGCTAATCCACCAATATACTGAAACTGGCTAAGAAGGGGACATTACAAGTAATTAGATCCACAATCATTCATTAAACCCTTATTTTGTTATAGTGATTAAACATGAAATGCAAATAACATAAATTGAAACAACACCATACACAAGAGAACACCATATTTACGTGGAGATCCCAATGAGGGAAAAACTACGGTGAGGATTAGCTCACAATATAAGTAATTGCAAAATCAGTACAGGGGCTCATTGCCAGAATATAACACATTGTTCAATAGGGCTCACAACCAAGGTTAACTACCATAGAAAGAAAAGAAGATAGAAGAGAAATGTTACATAGAGAAAAAATTCTCAATGCAATAGAGAATCCACAAAATAGCTCCAACACCTTCACAGTCTTGTTTAAATGATTGTGGACACCTTCAACTCACTACATGCAAAAGTTCAACACTTTGAAGTTCGCACTGCTCTGCACAAATTCACACTACATTCATCAGTTTTATCTCTCACACATCTATCTTAAGATCTTCCAACAATACCACTCTTATTTATATCATCCTCAACCTTGAAAACCTTCTCCAAGGCTGACAACACATTCTTTACATTTACAGTTTCAAATTAGTTCGAAAACCAAACATTTCTACAGTGGATAGGAATGAAGGCGACCCACATAAATCCTTAGCTAGGACCCAATTTTTTCCTAACATGCCTCAACACGCTTCCACAAACTTCAAAGTGACTTTTCATGTAGTGTTAACACCAGGTCGACCATTACCCGTGCTAAACACCATAAAAATGTGAAGTACACACTTCCCACTTGATCAAGACAACATGCATACCACACAAATATAATCTAGAACAATCCATGAACCACTTGAGATCCAACAAATACTTCATCCAAACTTGCATTATAGAAATACTTCAACCCAGAACATCTGATCAACCTTATATACACACTAACACATGAAACACACACTGTACTGCACCAAATCATGAGAAATATTGAGTTTTGAAAGATGCAATCAACATAAAAAACTTCCTAGATCCACACAACTTGAAACCAAACTATGGAGAAATTCGGATCAAATACATTTCTCCTAGACCATAACAAACAACATTAAAAAAATAGTTCACATACTGGTGGACATATCTCATTCTGCATAACAATCCAAAAACCCAAACTCTGGATATAGAAACTACTAACAACCTTGAACAACCTATCAGGTTTGCACAAGCATAGAATCAACATAGAAGAAACATAGAGCACATCCTGGCGCACGTTATGAACATTTTCACAACACAACAAGCTGGTTTCTCTGTTTATCAATTTTTCTCAAAAGCACTTGGAAAACAAGCACTAGAGACACCATCTCATCACATTACATCATTCCAACACATCTCTAGACACTACATCATAAAGATAGCTCCATGTACTCACAACACTTCCTCAATATCTCAAATATACATGCACAAACAAGGCAACAAACTATTTCCCTCTTTTCACAATTTTCTCAATATCCTCAACATCTTCATCATGCAATGACCTTCCTCAACACATAGTTGACATCAATGACAACACCAGCTTGTTCACATCAATTACAACACCTTCATACTTGCAACAACTACCATTCAGGGGAGTTGGTAGTAAGGGTGGTCTTGAAGCAATTGTGTAGTTGTTGTGTATGTGTGTAATAAGAAGTTTTGTTGGTCAAAAGGGAAGCATGTGATGTTGCTTCAATAGAAGATATTTTTTTTCCCTTTACTCCTGAAGACAAAAAATGTCATCTTGTCTTGTGAAAAAGTGTTTGTACCTTTGTCCTTGATGTCAAAGGGGGAGAGTGAGCAATGTGTGTTGCCATCAATGCCAAAGGTGGAGATTGTTGACAGTTGTTGTCATTGATGTCAACACTGAGGCTTGTGTTTTTGTCATTGATGTCAAAACTGATGGTATCAATTCCAAATGTAGAGATTATTGGTAGTTGTTGTCATTGATGTTAAAAATGAGGTTTTTTTGTTGTCATTGATGTCAATACTGATGGTGTCATTGATGTGGGAGATTGTTGACAGTTGTTGTCAACATTGGTTGCTAGTTGTAATTAATGTTAGCACTTGAGTAATATGTTGCTAGTCCTTAGTATTGGTTGAATTTGTTACATTTAGTTTGGGCTAACATTTATTAGATGTCATGCCTTATCAAAGAAGAGAAGGGTTGGAGAAGTTTATAATTGGATGTCATGCCTTATCAAAGAAAAGAAGAGTTGAAGAAGTTAATGATTGGATGTCATGCTTCATCAAAGAAGCATTATTATTGATGTTCATATAACACATTATTACTATCAGTAGAGTTGATTTCATAATGATAGATTAAGATGAGGATTATAAGCATTAAGATGAGGATTAGAAGCATGACTAATGTAGGAGAGATGTTGTTGAAGGTCTATAGTATGTATCATGCTCTCTGCTGATGTTCTTGATAATACATGTGTTGCTAAAAGAAGATTCTAGTCTTTGCAAATTGCTCAAATGTTTCTGGTTCAGGAAGCTACATTAAAGTCTATCCAAGAGAATGATTTGCATTCCTCCGTTTTTGTAGTTTTGGTCTTGTGGTTTGGTATTCAATTTTAGTGCTTTGTGTACATTGCACTTCTATCTTTTCAAGTCACCTATGTTGCCAAGGAGATTCTTGTGAATTGCATAAGGTTGGTAGTGTTGCTAGTTGTCTGGACTGGTTCAAGAAATGCTTTGCATTTCTCTGCATTGATTTCTTTGCTCCTATGGATTGGCGAATGTTCTCACAACTTTTGTGCAATGTATTAGTTCAAATTTCATATTCTGAAGTGGTCTACAAGTTGTTCTACAAATGCTACATCATTCGACTGTGTATTTTGTGTTTATTGAATAAAGTTGTATGTACTTGTTTGGTTTGCAATGACTATTGATGGAATGATAATATGAAATAAGAGTATGGAAGTAATTTTGTATGTTCAAGGAACATCCCTATGTGATCTTCATGTTGGTAATTGGCCGCTTTGGTGTTGCATTATGTCTTGAGTTGGCTTTTTAGGTTATTTATGGTTATTTGGTTGATAGGGATTATTCCTTTGCTTGGGTTGTGTGCTTGTGGGGTCGTGCCAGTAATGGAATATGTGTCATGATAGATTTGGGTCTTGACCTATCCCATTTAGGACTGCATCAAGTAAATTCAATTGAAAGAGTGTTTATGGGCCAACTAGTTATGTGCTTCAATGTTTCAACCACACGTTTCCTTGATGTTGACTTAGGCTAATGTGCACTTGCATGTAAATAATTTTGGATCACGTTGAAAGAAGTGTTAGGACTGGTTTTGGTCCTCTCTATCCTTGGGATATGACTACATTATGCTTTGGTGGCTGACCAGTTGAATTCATTGTTTATTCTCTTTTTGGTCGACCTAATTGAAGAATTAAAGTAATGTAGTGGATATAAATGCAAGATGATTTTGGATGCAACTAGAGGAAGTAGTGTACAAGTGTGAAAAGGTGTGTATGAGAGTTCTATTAAATATCAAGCAGAGATAGTGCTAAAGGAAAGATCAATTGAGCCTGAATACCTTAGTCAATAGAGAGTTATGTTGGAAATCTTTGTAATTCTCTTTAAATAATTTTGTATCCTACTCTGAGATAGTGAATCTCATTAGGTCCCTGTATCTTGCTCCTGGAGTTGGTTGGTACTTTGGTGTTGAAATTCCATTTTGTATCTTGCTCTAAGGTAGTAATCCTTCTTGCAAGTCTTTTGGCAGTGAGCCTTATATTGTGAGTTAACTCTCACCGTGGTTTTTCCCTCATTGGGTTTTCCACCTAAATTTGGTGTCTCCTTGTGCATGTGTGTGTTCTATATTTCTCTCTTTGTTTCTGATTTGATTATTGTTATATCTTTCATTAGTAAAGTTTTTTGAATGTGTTAAAGGTTCAAATTTCCATATTCTTTTATGTTACTACTCTACACAAAGTTCTATATTTATCTGCTAAAGGATTTTGAGTTGTGTTGGAAGTTTCAAGTTCTAGAAGGGGTTAAGTTTTGTATAGACTGATTCACCCCCCCCCTCTCAGTCTCCAAAAGTGCTCAATAGAGAATACCAAGGAAAAGGATCCTAGGTAAGGAGGTGGCTAAAATTGTGACTCCAAAAAGTAACCTAGTGTAGGAATGGTTGAAGGAAAAACATGCAAGTAATAAGAGGTTTGAAATAATGACAAAGGAAAAGGAAAATGTTGGTGTATACAACTAAAATATTCTCTAGGTCTATTCATCATCACTAAACCTATCACCTCATCCCTAATCAACTAATTTCATCACCTAGGCCTACATCCCATTACCTAGTCCTAATTATCCTAGAACATATCCTTTTCACCTAAAGTACATCACTTATATTAAATAATCTTATTATTTATTTTATAACCTTTTCCATCTCCTCATAGATAAATAAATAAATACCTATTTCCACCTATTATCCACCTCATTCGTGTTGCTAAAATAATTAAATATTATTATTGTTTAATAAAGCCTATATTCCCTCACCACTTTCCAAGAATAATGGGGACCTAAGAACACTTTTCCTTGTGCTCCCATTATTCTCTCTACTCATCCCAAAGTTATAGCCTTCTTAGGTACACATGTCCCTAATTTCCCTCATCCTCACAACTACTTACTAAATTTGGTAGATTAATCCTAGCCATTCACATTTTGACTACCTTCATCTCCACTCTTCATCCTCTCCTAGATCCTAGGGAATTCCTCTCAGTTCCATTATCCACTCTTGATCTCATAATCAAATCTTGTTCATCCATTCCCTATTCCCAAAATCTATAAATTCAAGCATCCTCTCATCAAAATCAATCAATCATCACTCATTCTAAGTATATGCTATCAAATTGGTGATCTTCAAGCAAGGAGTATTCACATCCCAATCATTCAAGGAGAAAACCAAACCACAATGGATTCATGGGTAGCATTTTGAGTTGTTTTGATGTTATTGTGTTGTTTGAATTCCATTGTGAGCTCTATCTAGAGGTTTGTGATAGTTTAAAATAGGAGTCTTTTTTATTGTATTTTGTTCTATTTTTATTTCTAAATTATTGCTCATAGTTGGGACTAAATGAAAGGTATGTTGGGACGAGAATGTATAATATCTCGACAAGGACAACATAATAAGGCAAGTTTAGGAGGAAATACATACAAGGAAGGGAAACTCTGAGACTCCAACATTCAACATATTCCTTAGAAATTTAAATGAAACAACCTCCACACTTAGAATATTTGATATCTTAGAAAACTTCAATATGTGGTGAGCACATGGGGGACAACAAAAAAGTTCCTCCTGTTGTTGTTGCGAGACATTTGCTTATCACTACTAAGAGTTCCTCTCCAGTGGCTAATGTGTCGAACCCTTCTACCCCTTGGTCCCAGAAAAGTGAGGACTCAAAAAATGTTGACTTGTTTCTTACCAGAGCTACCCCTAAAAAGAGAAAACACTCTTCACTGTTGCTTGAACTCCCTAAAGCCAAGAAACCTAGAAAATATGTCAATCCTAGTGAAGTTATTCATATTTCTGAGAATGTGAATCAAAAGGAGGTGGTCAGGGAGAATTTATAGGGTCAGGGGAGTGGCAAGAGTGGTGAAAGGAGGTATGCCTGGCTAGCGAAGGTGGCCTCAAAAGAGAAAAAGGGAAAAGAAAAAGTGTCTGTTGATGTGGAGGATATCCCGGGTTATGAGGAATTTGAGGCTCAGGAAGATGATGATTTTGAAGATTTTGACTTTGAGGAAACTTCCTATGATATGGGGGAAGATGAATTGGAGGAGGTTGAAAAAGATGACGAAGAGGAGGAGCAAGTGGAGCCGTATGGAGAAAAAAATGAAACTGGAAATGAACAGGATGCTGGGCTTTCTGGTCGGGAGAATAATTTTGAAGAATTGAGTATTGATTTTCTTAAAAGTAGATTAACCTTTTTGCAGGTCCAATTTGAGGATATGGAAAAGGATCTGGTTACCCTGATGAGATTCTCCAATAGGCTGATGGGACGCACGATGCTGGGAGCAGCTTCAGGAGAAGCAAAGATTAGCAGAAAACTGAAGAAGTAGGGAAAGGCTGACTCCATCAAATTACTAGATGAAACAGAGGGACCTGATTGGCCTGAGTATGTGGCTCTCTTAGGGGAGTATGGGAACTTGTTAAGGAAGGCCAACTAATGGCTTGGTTTGTTGTTTTCCTGCTTTTTGATGGGTTTTTTGATTTACATCAATATCTGGGACTGTTCGTATATTCTCTTTATGATATGGTGGAATACCACGTGGTATACTGTGGACTTAATTAATGGTCTTCGTAGCTTAAATTTTTCTAGTAGTAACTTTTTATTTTTGATAAACATTGGCTGGACTATAGCAATGGTTTTAAATCTGGGCCTACGAGCCATCATCATGTTGTTTTTTGGTTTGGATGGTGGTGTTGTTTCCCACCTTGGTATCTTTTTTTGATTTTCTATTGTTCCATGGATCAGGGCCCTTCCTTGCTTATATTATCAAAAACAAAAGACAAAACAAAGATAAAATTGATAAATGGAGACCCATATAAATATTTCTTAGATTAGTTATATGTGATAAGGAAAATGGGCACTGAGTACACAAAGAAGCTAAGACTCAAATAAAAATTTGGGACTACATTTTTTAGTCCCAACATTGGATCTATTTGGGAACATGCGCAACTAACTAGCATAGTGAGAATCCAATTATCTCTAAAAAGCAACCAAAATAGGGGACCAAAAGAGAACGAGACATCCACACTTTATCAGTATCAAACAAAGATCATGACTATATGAAGACACACACAAAGACACAATATATAAGGCAATACCATTTCTTACAACATTTCTAATCCAAAATATTATGGATTAGCAACCTCACCAATTCTTTAGCTTAATCTATTGGTGTAGTATGCACTATCACCATCCTTCTCAACAAATTTATATGACCATGTCATAGGACATAGTGTTTTCTACTTGGAACACTTCAGTAGTAGCCCATTCTGAATTTTTTCCAACATTTAAAAGTACCCCCATAGCTACAATTTAGGTGCTCCCTATTGACTATGATTCCATTCAAGGCTACAATTCATGTTCTCTAATAATAATATTATCTCTATACACTAGATCATCCTAGAGATAACAAAGGATTGATGCAAATTTAAAATTTGCCTCATTGGACTCTATTGCATCCACACTTGCACCTTTTCCATTAGGGAATTCAACATCATACAACAACATATGCATTGGAGGAACCAAGTTTATTGGTATATCCACTTCTTCTCGACAAATTATCTCAAGTAATCTCTTACCAATAGCTCCTTTAGATGTTATCTTACTAGTCCTTTATAAATATCTCCATTTGTCATCATATAATTACTTGTTAATAAATGGAATGCATTATTCATACCCATATTTTTTCTCTTGAAATACAACAATAGAAAAACTATATATTGATGCAAACAAGATGAGTTGAGAAGGCTCATAATAGCCTATACTTGCTAAGGTAAATGCATCTTGAAGGTCTTCCTTGAGTTTCACACATGAATAAAGAACCTTGCTCTTAATAATTTATTTTTCATCTATATCTTCAATATGGCCAGTGAAAAAGAGAGGATCAATAGCTTCATGATGTTCAATATCACCTTATCCATTGAGAAGGGTAGGACCAACATCAAAAGATGACACCTCATTGGAAATTTCATAGTTATCCTCCATAATGTCCAACAACCTCTTTTCCCTTTATAGGTTGACCTCTCCATATGACAAGACCATTTGATCACAAGGGAAGTTCAATTCATCTACATCAAGGATGCAAGACATGACTTGACTATTTGAAATAACACTTAGTTCTTTCTTCGCCTACTTGTTTATACATTACACTTCCAATGGTAGGGGCAAGACTTTGTGTCTTGTCATTAGATTTTAGTACATCTTTCTTTTTCACTATCCATTGCTACATCGGTCTCTTCCTTCTCTCTATTGTCTTCTCTATAACAATTTTGTCCCTAATCTTATCATTTTCTTGTTGCAAGTCCTCGCGGTTACACATAAATTTTAGTTGATTTAGAAACCATAACATTTTGTGTACAAGAACTTTCTCATCCCTCAACTAATATTCATGTCTAACCTACACCATTATTGCATATGTATGGACTATCATGTCTTCACATGGTGACTTGGACTATCGAGGTAGCCAAATGGGTTCCCTTGGATGTTCTATGTTGTAAGCAAGAAACTCGTGTTGTTTTGTATCAACACTATGCTCATGTTAAAACTCTAGATCAACCGCATCGTAATCAAGGTACTTGTCTTCTCCATCTATGGAGTCATATCCTAATACAATGTACTGATCATCCTCATCTTTGTAGTACTTAGATTAATCTTCGATAAGGAAGACATTCTTCTCTAATCACTAAGAGGCCATTTGGATTCTTTAGAGTTTCAAGTTGATCTTGTTACAACCTAAGCTCTACAAGAAGTTTTTCCTCTTATTTAAGGTGGTATATGTTGGAACACATTTTTCATTGTGCCAAAAGATCGACCTATTAATGCCCAATACAAATGCTAGAGATAAACAAATCCACAAGAGGTGGTTAGTCCGTGTCCTGAATTCGAAGGGAGACACTAGTGATTAGTCCAATCATACCCCCTCAACGTCACCCGAGGGGATTCAAACCCGTTACCATGGCTTTGATACCATTTGTTGGAACACATTTGTTGTTGCGCCAAAAGACCAACCTATTAATGCCCGATACAAATTCCAGAGATAAACAAATCCACGAGAAGTGGTTAGTCCATGTTCCAAATCCGAAGGGAGACGCTAGCAATTAGTCCAACAATATAGTATCTCATTGTCTTCAAATTATCACATGTATGGAATCTTGGGAGAAAGAAGATATTAGCCAATATCATATATTTCTACATCTAAATGACGTATGCCAAAAATTTGTGTGCAATAGTATTTGTTCCGTTCATCACACTGACAAGCATATGGTTTCTTTTGAATCAAATCTCTTGCATTTCAACTATTATAATTTATTTGTGTGCCTCCTTTCTAATTTTATTTAGTAATTCATCTATTTTATAATCACAACTATATGACATGTTAGGAGAAGTGAAAAATCGGCACAAGATATGTGTATCATAGGATCGATCCCCATCTCTTCTATCAATAACTATATCATCCATTTGTATCTTAACACCCTTATCATTCCCATCTTCTTCACAATTATCATAAGGGAAATCATCCTTTCTGCTCGTTAAGAGACCAATGAAAATTTAAATATTGCCCTTTTACTTTCCAACAACTCAAAATGTGCCAATTTTTTTAATTTCATCTTCGCATGATGTGTTGGGAGAAGGGAGATATTGGTCAATAATTTCTTGATATCTATTATGAAAATATTATAAACACACATCAATGGTTTTATCCACATTTCTTCTACCAATAACCATAATTTAACCTTGTATATGATCCCTTTGGGTATTATTTACTATTAGAAGATCCAACACCTCCTCTTAAAGGAGACATATTAGGTACTCCTATTCAACTTCATATTTATATGTTGTATTGGGAGAAGTGGGATGGAAACCATCAAAATATTTTAGCAGATCTTGATATTGCATGTCAAAATTTACAAATACTCATCAATCATTCTACACACCTTTCTCCCCCCAACAAGAATATCTTCTCTTTTTGTCTCAAAATGAAACCATTGTATTTATTTATGTTTTCTTATTATTCTATTAGTTGAATGTTCAAAAGTATGCATATGTTATCTAGAATCCATGCTTAAACTATTTCTACCCATTACTCCTAAAATTTGATAGGTAGGTTTGAAAGACATTATTATTTTGAGATTCCTATGATAAATGTCTTTGTATATTATTAGAAACCTCTTCTTGTTCTTGTTGGTACTTTGGTTGCCTTCTTCTCTCCATCTCAAAGTATACTAATCTAATTGTTTATTTTTGGGTTGATTGAAATAGAGTCGCCACTTTTCACTTAGGAAGAGACAAAAAAAATCAACTAAACCTTTCAAATACCAAACAAGGACTTAACTTTTGTCTCTCCTTGCCACTCTATTGGCATAGGTTGATGGGCTATCAACCTACCCAAACTTACTTTTCACTTAGGAAGAGACAAAGAAAATCAACTAAACCTTTCAAATACCAAACAAGGACTTACTTACCTTTTGTCTCTCCTTGCCACTCTATTGGCATAGGTTGATGGGCTATCAACCTACCCAAACTTACAGCTAATTAAATTTATTTTTTCTAAGTTACCAGGGTCTTCAAAGTAACTTTCAGATTAACATTTCCCTTTCAATGATGTCATTTTATTCAAGTAATTAAATAATTTTATAATTTAAATTATAAAATTATTTAATTACTAGGGTATTTATAATAAAAACTTTGTTGTACCCCAAATTAAAAATTTCACTACACTTAGGCATTTTGCATAAATGGGTAAAAGTCTTGTCAAAATTGTCAAAATTAGGGTTTATATGTCTTGCATGAGGGTCAAAAACTTGAAATTTTCAAAATCTGACGATCTGGGTTTGTTCAGAGTGACCAAGTCTACAAAACCCAGATCTCAGTTTTTTGCCGTAAATTTTAGGAAAATTTCTATTTTTAGAAACTTTCTAGAAATAGAACTTTTTCTAGGTTTCTTTCGAAATAGATGTTGGCAAAATTTTCTAAAAATAGAAATTTGACTTCTAGGGTTCAAACTGATTTTGATTGGTCAAAAATACTTCCTCATCAGGTTGGTGTAGTCAAAACCACAAAAAAATCAGTTCTTCCCTAGTGGGTCTATTTTGATTTTTCAGAAGCTTTTTTAGGAGCTCTAAGGCCATTAATGAAGGTCATCCTACTGCCAGGTGTCAAACTCAAAAATTCAAGCACTGAACAGAAGATGAGAAATGATGAACGTGCATGTAGAACGAAGAATGGAGAAGGGGAGCTATGAAAGTTGGAAAATGCAAAATTTTGGTTAAGTCTGGAAGCTTCAAGCGCCCCAGCTCAGTCTAGGCGCCCAAACACTCATGCCGTAGAAAATTTTTCATCTCCAGTAATCGAGGAAAACGAAAGCACTTCGAACGAAGGAGAAAGTTGAAAATTGCAAGATAAAAGCTAAGTCTGCCAGCCATGGGCGCCCTAGAAGGAGATAGGTGCCCAACTTTTAAGGAGATCAAATGATGAAATTAGGGTTTTTCCATCGACACATCATCATCTGATCAACAGTCATCCAAAATTGAGATCAAAGCGAGGTCTCAACCAAGAAGTAGAATGCAAATCATGAAATCATCAGAAAATATTCTAAGTCTGGAGAACTTGGGCGCCCAGAAGAAGATAAGGGTTTTGGAGGCCCAAATCCTGTAGTTAGGGTTTGCAAATATGCTAAATCTCTTCAAAATTCTCCCAACTTCGCAGTGAATATCTAAGCATGATCATTGGATTTGTCACCGCCAACAAACTTCAAAGCGAAAACTAAAGAAAAACTACACTAAGTATGGAGATCTTGGGCACCCCAAAGAGATAGGCTTAATTTTTCTGTTTCAAATCACTTGGGTCTCTTCACTTTTTCATCCTCTTGAACATCGAGAAATTTTTCCCTCTTCTAGAAACTACTTTTTGGCTGCTTTTTCAGGATGGATTTAGCTTTTTTAGTTTTCATGCATCTGGGTTTCTCCAGAACGTGATTTTCTACAAAATCTAGGTCTCAACATTTTTTGAAGAAATTGCTTTTTCAAGGTAGATCAAAATTCTATTTTCAACAGAATTCTCCACTTGAAATCAAGAAACAAATCAGCTTTTTGGCAGATGTGGTTGAGATTTAAAGCAACAATCATCTAGAAGATTTCTTCCATGCTTTCTTTCTATTCTTGTCTCAATTCTTATCCACTCTGTGTAGAAGAGAAAGAAAACAAGTTGTAATAGTTGGTATTTCCCTATTTTTATGCTTTCATAGGTGGTTAGATGTTTATCTTGTTTAATTTTAGAAATAAAAGTTTGCATGTTGGCAACTCTTAGTTGTAAAAGCAAGGAGATTTTAGGGTTCCCTACTCCTCTGCTTGTGTATAAATAAGGGCAGCCTTGCCCATTATTTTCTTTACTGTGCTTGTGATAGAAAATTGCAAGCCTGTAATGCTACAAGTTTTTATTCAGTGTCAGTTCACTTTGTGTAAGAGCAAGTCTGCAAGCCTCTTTAGCTGCAAGTTATTGTTCACTACATGTGTCTTGTGTCAATGTATTCTGGTTTGATGGCTAAACTGTAAGCCTATTTTGCTACAATCTTGATGTTCTAGAAGTGTAATCCTTTGTTCTTGAGATTTGAGAAATAAAGTCTTGTGCCTACTTTTCCCTAATATAATGTCTCAGATTTCTGTTTTATGTGTTATGCTTATATGATCTCTATTTCAGCTTGCATTGAAAGTAAGTAGATGTGTGTTGGAAGGGAGTTTGTTTAAGTATTTTGTCAAAGAATCATTCCTTTTTCATTTCTAAATCTCTTTCTTTGTGATTACTTGAGAATTTAGAAACATCATTAGAGTAGGCTTAGTCGTAGTTGAACTTCTAAAACAAAAAATATCAGCTACGATGCTTGAGTTTTATAACCTTGTGCTCTTAGCTGAACAAAAAGATAGGAAAATTAGTTTTAATTTACTTTCTTAAGCAACATTAGCATAAAGGGAGCTTCCCCTCCTAATTCAAAGAGTAGTTTATCTGTGCATAGTTGTCTGTTTCTAATCCACATTCCAAAGGTGCAAATTGAAACGCCAACAAACTTGAATATCATGTCCCTAAAAATGGTTTCATTTTATCAACATAATTTGATGGGATATCAAACTTTCCCACAAAAATGCACAGCTGTAAAAATCATTGAGTTACCAAGGTTTTCAAAGTATGCATCAAATCAAAACTTCAGTGGTAGTGTCTTAAGAATATTCCCAACAATGATTTCATTTTGTTGTTTCATATTGAAGTATTGAATCACCAAGGTTTGTAAATATGTGTAGAAAAAATTTCCTCCCTGACATTTGTGTCATGTTTTTGGGTCCCAAGATTGTTGTTCAAACTTTTAAAGCCATCAATGAACTTCAAGACCACATATATTCCATTCTTGATGATGGAAAGATCAACTTGTCAACAAAAAGTGAGTGATAGGCTAATTGTTAAGAGTAGATAAGCTCTCCTTCACTTTGGGCTCAACCAGACCTAAGAGGGTGCCCCAAAAGGTAATCTTTAACAAGATTTAATCACAACCAAAAATTTACAACAAAGACAAATTATAGTATTATCCAGGTGTATTCTTTGAACCTAAATTATGTCTCTCGAATAAAGATTAACCTAAGTTACTATAACCTATATTAAGTTGATAAAGACATCATTGTGAAACTGTAAGATGTGGGTATGCACTTGACATGATTCTCTCAAGGTGAAATCTTTCAAGGATCATTGGAGGTGTTTCCTTGGTTAAAATATTAAACCATGAAATGAATATAAATATACTCTTTACTCCTAAAATACTAATGAATGGTTTTATTCATTTTAAGCATATGGAGGATCAAGGTTTTCATGATCAATGTTTTATATGATTATAGAGTCACATTCAACCATAAAAAAAACAAACAAGAAATAACAACAAAGGTTTGATACTTAGTAACCTAATCTACTTAATAATCATTCTCCAAACTTGCATTCATATGTAACAAGAAAGAGACAATTACAAATGACAACTTGCAATGCATTGAAGTGTTACAAACCTTGTCAAATTCATGTTACAGTTACCCAACAAATGTGTTGAGATAAAAATTCATAGGAAGGGGGGCCTATCACACATCTTTATCTATAAATCTTTCAAAATTATTACAACTAACGAGATATAAGATTACAAAACATCCACTCCAATTTGCTAGCTCCACAACTTTTAGAAAAAAATTGCTCGAATGGTGAATGAATAACATTTGGAACCCTAAAATGCTTTATGCAACTTGGTTTAGTGAAAAAAAGAATGACCCATCCTTTTGATGTTGAAGAAACCTATATTTATATTTCTCAAGCAAGTTGTAACTCAAAGCCCAGGTACAAGAAAAGCCTAGAGACTTGCAACCAATGTAAGTGGGCATGCAAATCTACATTAAACTTAGAAATCCTTCGATTGGTACTTTGTAAAGGATTCCCATACCTATTCAACATTATTTTACCTTGAATTGAGCCTAAAATCATGGTCAAACATGCTTGGGTGTACCTAAGAAACATGGAGAATTATTTTTTTATGTACTACAAGCATCTTTTGCATTAATGGTGCAATAAGGTGTTGGTATGTAGGCCAAGGGAGAACTTGCAAAATCTATTAGAATGATGACCAAGAGGTGGCCTTTGGACCATCGAGGATGAAATTTCAACTATCATAATTAATGGTTGCATGGGTCATATAATATTTTTCCATCATTAGAAATACATGTGAATCCACACCCTTAAAATGAGTAGATGCTTTTGGGCAAGAAAACTCGATTATATAGTTGAAAGATTTTATTGGGTCAATAATGACAACCTGGTGTTGGAATTAATTGCCACTGATGTCAAAATTGATGTTGTCAAAGAAATTGTATAGCTTGATTAATGGAAAATTACCTTGGTCAATTTAAATCATATATCATTAGGAATGAAGCTGACCTTGTATGGAAGAAATAATATTACATTTATGTCGGCCAACCTTCTAGATTATGACACCCAAAATTGGAATTAAATATTATAACAAAATGTGGCCAACCCCCCTCATGTTAGTGCCACTTTAGAGTAGCCAACCCTATGGAATGCTCACCCCTTTTGGGAAAATTAAATTAAATTAAATTTACTAATGGATGTCAACCATACCTTGATCAACACCACCTTGGGGTTAAAAATAAATTAATTGTTTTAATAAGGCCAACCCTTGTGAATGATCACCAATTTTGGTGAAGAGGCATATGAGATGATATATAATGAAGGTGGGATGGGAGTTATTTGGAAAGTAGAAAACATGATAAATCAATCCAATTAAGAGTAGACTTCTGAGTAGAGCAATAGATATATGAATATGTTATAATAAAATTTGAAAGGGAATTTATGCATATTTGAAAGGGGAGTATATGCAATTTTGAAAAAGAACATATCAAGATTTGAGAAGGAAAGTATATGAAAATGATTGCATCAAATTTGTGAAGAGTGTATCATCTACAAGATCTTTATGAAGGAAAATCAATTGATCATCATTCATTGAAGAAGTTCATTTAATAGTTGGTGCTTCCCAAAAGAAGAGATTGGTGTCTCTTGCTGAGTTGGCACTTAGCAGTGGGGATTGGTGTCTCCAATAGGTTGGTGCCTACAAATTGTTTAGTGACAGGGATTAGTGTCTCCACTGGGTTGGTGCTTAAAAATCTATTCTAAGAACATTTTATTTTTCATGACTGGATTTGGACAGTAGATTCAAGCAATCTTTTCATCTTGGTTTTTTCCTGAAAGGGTTTCCACGTAAATCTTGTGTTGCATTATTGTTAGATCTTGTGTGATCGTTATTATTGTAGTTAAGTTTTAAATAAGTAAAAAAATATCTTATATTAATTCACCCCACCCTCTCAGTGTAAGTGCGTGTTCATCACCTAGGTCATATAGGGAAGTAGTGGGATAAAATAGTGCAAAATGTGAGAGCTTTAGCATTTTCAGGATCACAAGTTAAGGATACATCATAACCAAAACTATTGTTGAGTCAAGGATCAAGAGTATGGCATACTTCATGCTCAAAGCAAACAAGGGTATTCTCACATCTCTAACTCCAAAAAGACATGTGAAGGAAGTTATCGAGAGTTGGGGATTAGAGATATCAAGGAATTCATCCCTTTAGGCATGCAAATAATTATAGGTTTAAACTCACAATCTTGATGAGATGATGTAGAGAAAAAGTTTCAAAGATGAGGGTTTGAGGACACCTCATACCATGTACCACATTAGGAGCATTCTCACATCTTTAACTTTAATAAAGCATATAGAAGGAAAACACCAAAAGTCAACGATTGAGAACTCAAAGGAAAAGGTACTTGGGTAAAGGGATGGCCAAAATTGTGACTTTGAAAGGTTACATATGTAGGAATTAGGGAGTTGAGGGTTAGGGGAAAAGCATGCAAATAAAGAAAATCCTAAGAGATCAATGGAAAAGGAAAAGCCATGGAGCAAATGATAAGTATGTTAGGATGGAAATGTTCAATGTCTCAATAGGGACAAAGAAACAAGGTGGAGTTGGGAGGAAATGCATACTCTAAAACTTTGACATTCAACATATTCCTTATAAATTTGAACACAAACTCCACATTTAGAATATTGGAGACCTTAGCAACCTCCAATACATGGTAGGCACACAGGGGATGACAAAAGACAACACTTACAAAATTGTAATATGAAGTCCCATATAACAAATTCTTAGATTGATTATATGTGGTATGCAAAATGAGGCCTAAGTATACAAAGGAGTCAAACAAAAAAATGACACTACAAGTTTGAGTCCCAACACATCAAATTCACCTAACAATTCCAGTATTGAGGTTTTCATACTTAAGAGGCCAATAGACACCTTGTAGTCATATAAATCTTTTTATCTTAATATCAAATATATTACCAAAAATACCAAGTTACAACATTAAGATGTGTTTAATAAAATGTAGTTATAATACCAACAAATAAAATCACCGTTACTTAAAATATTATACAACCATGAATCAAGACTCCTATTATATCTTATTCCTAACATCTTATAATACCAGAAGTTTAATCTGCCACCTTATTTCACTTAAAGTCCCAACATAAAGATATCCAAATAATTAATAACCCTTGGTTATAGTAAATCACTTTTGTGTCCCCTCTCTAAAGCAGATGTGGCTCTTGCTCACTTCTATTCAGAATTAGTTGTTTTCGAGGCTTGATCTCTATCAAATTCTTCTTGAGAGATTGATTCTATATCATCTTCTTGATTAGGCCAAATAGATTTTCATGCCCATCATCCTCTTTTGTCCGATGTATAGGTTGTTCTTCATCTTCATGTGTGGGTATTGAAGCATTTGGATCACCGTACTCATCTCGTCCAAGAGGATTTTAAAGGCATAGAGAAGAAATTCATCGAAGGGAATCAAAATCATCGTCTTCTTCTTGTTGTCTTCCTTAAAAGAAAAAATTAGGTTGTTTTTCATTACCTTCATCTTCTTTCTTTATGCTCGTGCCTGAGGAAACTCTGTTACTCAATAGCAACTAGTTCCTTCAGCTCCTGAATCTTCTATATGAAACCTCCAAAGCATTTATATAACTTGATACAGAGACGCTCACAGCTTCTTCTAGATCTCCAGTTGGTTCCTGTTCCTTGAATCCACTAAATTCCTTTCTTTATTGTTGATTTCAACATCATGTGTTGGCTTTTGCTGCAACTGCACTTGCTTCATGCTCCTCTTCCTTCTTGTCACTGCATAGAAGGCAACACTAATGCTCCTCTTCCTTCTTGTCACTGCACAGAAGGCAAAACTAAATCCTAGCTGCCTTGGATGTTGAACATGTTTCAAAGGAGAGGATCGACCCTTCTCAGCATCACCCTTCCTTCCTCTTTGTGCCTTCTAACGAAATTCCTCTATCCTTTATGATTTCATGGACGTCCATAGCCTGCTCGAAAGCCCTTGATGTCATTACTGTGTAATTCCTCAAAAAAATTATCACTCTCCATACTATCATCAAAGTGATATCTATGAGGGCAGTGATATGAGAAGCTATCTCTTGGGTTAGCACCTAGGTAAAGAAAAGACGAGCATTCCCTTGGAAAATAACTCATTGGAGGGAAAAGGATGGGTAAACTATCACTCAAGAGATATCAATAGAAGGCAAGGGCATACCAGCTATCATTTCAATGAATTAATAAGAGGCAAGATATCTCTTGGAGAAAACCTTCTAAAAGACAAGTTCAATGCACCATGGAGGAGATAAATTTGGAACCTAAGAGGATTCATATTTGGAATCATCTCAAAATATTATGGAACTTTAAAAAAGTAGCAACTCGTTTTGAGTTTGTATAAAAAAATTATGGGTTTCAGAAATTGTAGTAGGGAGATACTTATAAAGATACCTCATAATTATTTTATATATATTCCTAAATTTTTGAAGTGGCAATGCAAAATCCACCTCAAAAGAACATGGATATGTCTCAAACCTTTCCCAATTATGCTTCTCCATTGTATTAATTTTTTTTTTTCTTCTAAAAATGTGGAACCCAAGTTCTAGCATACTTGGAGGAAAATGCTCATTTCATAAGAGTCCATTTAGAAAATATTAAGTTTGTTACAAAAAAAACTAATCATCCATGAAAAGAGGGGAATATAGGTAGAAATTGTCTTCTGGAACTTGCCACTACGATCATTTTATTTTTAATTTATTCTATTATGAGATCTCTTGAAATACTGTGTGTTCTAAAGATATTCTCATGGTGAACATTGACAATTAATCTTTGAGAGATGTCTTAAATTGTTTACTATAATATGACATGTTTGAACATAGGAAGCATTTTTTTCTTCTTTATCCAATGCCAGTACCAGTTCCACAAAGTTCTTGATAGAATTGAAGGGGTTAATAATTATTAAATTGATAGGAATAAAAGTTTGATTAAAATTTTAGAAAACCTATCATTAAAGAATATGATCGTATATATCAAAGATTTTTATATAAATAACTCACCATAGAACATAAGATGTTAATATCTACAAGCATCAAATTGGATATAACTTATGATGTGGAACTAAACTGATATAGAAACTCAAATTTGTATCTTATGAAACTGATTTGATTTGATAGGAAGTGGATTGTTAGAATTTGCTTGCCTTGATTTTCTAATATATAGATCTATTTAAGGACTAGAAGTGTTTAGGAACACCTTTGGGAAATTGTTTCTCATAAGGGTCGTGTTTTCCTTAGCTATGTTAGTGTTTGGTAGCTTCAAGAGATATTTTCTCATTAATTAAAGGTAGGTCGGCTTACATATTGCAATTATTATTTTATATTTTTCTTCTAAGGGAGCCGACCTAGGTGAAAAGTCACCTAGATTGGTATATATGTAAAGTGGTGATCATTCATTTCGTCATCAAGTCTTTTCTCTTTTCAATTCACATTTCTACAGAGCAGAAGTTCGCCCTTTAGCAGCAGATCAACTTCAAGGAGAAACATATTTATCTTTGCATTAAAGGATAGGTGCTATTATTCATTGTATTAATTCTCCCTTGAGAAGGGTCTGATTGTAAAGCAGATTTCTGCTCTTATTCATTCAATATATAAGAGATACATTTTTGCTGGGTTTTTCTCCCTCGTGAAGGAGGGTTTTCCCAGGGTAATTTTTGTTGTGTTCATTGTTAACTATGTTGAGTTTTCTGCTTATGTCAATTATGATCTAAAAACTAGCATGGTATTAGAGCAGGTTTAAGGGAAGTACTGATCATATTTAAAGCAAAAATATATGGGAATCATCAATGAGAAAAAGAAGGTTGAATTACCGCCTCTGTAAGCAGTTCCCTGTAGGAAATTACATTTGGTCTTCAAGGAAAGCCATTGGAAAGAAATATTTGTGGGTCACAACAATCTTCGAGTTGTGGTTTCAATGGTGGGTGCGAAAATTAGAAACACTGTAAATTCAGAGTCTTTGACGGGAGCCACATCTTTCCTTACTTGCCGTTCAATTAAATGGATTTAATGGGAGCAATCGATGACCAAGTGATATTTTAATTGGAGGCTCCTAACAGTGTGGCGTTTGTTTCATGAATAAAGGGACAAATTCATATTGTAATAGTGGCAATTAACAAGGTATCCACGATTTTTAAGAAGACACTATAATTTATATTTGAAGAAGGATCGATTGTTTTTGATGCTGCTTCAAGGAAATAATGGGAAATAAAGGCGTTTCATATTTGAAATAGGAACAATTTAATCTCTTTGAAGAAACCGCTGCCATCACCACAAGTAGTGAGCTGAATATTTGTTGACACAAGGAGTCTTATTAGGCTTGGGTCACATAAAGGAGAAGGGTGTCAAGTCAGTTGTAGAGGAGGCGTTAATTCTAGATTGATTTTGGAGCTATCGTGGAGTTTTGTAGAGATAGCGCTATTTGAAGACAACGAAAATCATGGCCCAGTGTGTGGGAGTTTAATACTGATCTAGAACTGCTTAAAATTGGCTACCGTGGCACTCACTTTCCAACAGGGGATTTATCGTGGTATAGTAAGTGAATAGTGTTCAAAAATATAGGTGGAGATTTCTTTGATAGCGGCTATTGTGAAAGTAATCAAATTTAAAGAGGTGACAGGGCAAGGAAGCATTTGCTCAGTATCATTAAGTTTGTTGTTGAATCGCAAAGCAAAGAGGAGTCGAAATTGAAATGTGGTCGAGCCTGAGTGCAATTGTATATGAAAGCTAAAGTTCATATGTAATTCTCGGATGATGATTTTGGATCTGAATCTTTAAGTGCAAAGATCAAGAAAGAACAATTGGTGGATTGCGAGGAAGATTAATCAATAAAGAGATAAGTATTTCATACCCTTGAATAATGTTCATGAATTTCTTATGTAGTTATTAATTCATGCAATAACATTAGGAATAGTGAATCATGTATGCATTGGTATTTCTCTTCGGGATAGTTTAATTCTATGAACTATTAGTAATCTCTCTAAAATGCTTCTAGGATAGATCGAGAAGCAAAAGGATGATGAGAGATTGCATAAGGAATTCAAAGAGAGGAAGAGCTTCAAGCATCCTGTGAGGAAGTCATGCCATTTGGAGAAATGAGCAAGCATGGAGTCATGGGACTGAGTTGGTGGCACTTAACTTCTTTGCAGACATCTCTCGAAGAGGAAGAACCCATACAGATTGCGATCAGTTTCTTCGAAGAGGAGGAAATAACATTCAAAGGGAGTCTAACAAACCAACAGAGACAACCTTGGACAAGGAGGTCAGGAGGTTGATGCAAGTACTTGGAGCTTCAGAGGGAGTCACTTCATCATGAAGATTTGTGTAATATATATTTCTCCGAGACGGAGAAATATGAGGTGAAAGCCCTTGTAGTGTATATTTCTCTGAGACAGAGAAATATGAGTCACGACCCTTGTTCATCTTTGAGGCCCGAGATGAGGGCGTCATGTTAGAGACTCCATGAAAGCGAAATCATGTTGAGAGACTCCATGACGACATCACATTGAGAGACTCTGTGATGGACACTTGTACATGTGTTTCTTTCCACACATGGGAGTAGCCATGGTGGACGTCATGTTGAAAGACTCCATGATGACATCACATTGAGAGACTCTATGATGAATCTTGAGCTTTCCACAAATGGGTGTAGCCATTGTGGGCGTCATGTTGAGAGACTCCATGACGTAGATATCTGGAAAATATCTCCCTAGCTAAGAGAGAGTGATAGTGTTTGGTAGCTTCAGGAGATATTTTCTCCTTAATTAAAGGCAAGTCGGCCTACATATAGCAACTATTATTTTATATTTTTCTTCTAAGGGAGCCGACTTAGATGAAGAGTCACCTAGATTGGTATACATGTAAAGTGGTGATCATTCATTTCATCATCAAGTCTTCTCTCTCTTCAATTCACATTTCTACAAAGTCGAAGTTCACCCTTCAACAACAGATCACCATCTTGTAGAAGCAGATCAACTTCAAGGAGAAACATATTTATCTTTGCATCAAAGGATAGGTGCTATTATTCATTGTATTAAATCGCCCTTGAGAAGGATCTGATTGTAAAGCAGATTTCTGCTCTTATTCATTCAATATATAAGAGATATATTTTTGCTGGGTTTTTCTCCCTCGTGAAGGAGGGTTTTCCTAGGGTAATTTTTGTTGTGTTCATTGTTAACTATGTTGAGTTTTCTGCTTATGTCAATTCTGATCTAAAAACTAACAAGTTAGACCTCTAATTGGAGTGGCTTTATGGCTCCATGCAAAAAAATTGAAAATAGCAAGTGTGCAATGAACCTAAGGTGATGTAATAAACAATGCAAAACATATTCTTCTCTTTGACCTAAATGTTCTTTTCTCATTCCATCTTAATCTCAAATAAATGAATGAATGTCCTTAAATACAACCAAGCACACAAATCAACACAAACATGTGCTAGGTCAACTCAACGACTAATATTAATTTTAAAAGTTCAGGGTTAACCCCACAACTTCAGAAGTGACTTGGGTCAAGTTTGTCAAGATGACAAATGAGGGATCTAAGGATCGAGACTAAATCTCTAGGGACAAGTGATAATGAGACCAAGATATAATAATGTTGTGAGTCAAATTTATACAAGAATACACGACTCACATATTATTGCTCTAATCAAAACAAGCCCAAAACATAAGAAAAAAGGGCATGAATATGCAATTTTCACCGTTACAATGCTCAAGCAGCAAAATAACTATTACATATAGAAGATGGGAGAAGAAATATTTAGAATAAATGGTATGTCAAGAAATATGAACATAACTTATAGGGAACTAAAACTCTTGAAGACTCCTCAGATATGTAAAAAAATATGACCATCCTCATTAATGCATGTTTACATGGTACAACACATCACTTATTAGACAACAGAGAAGCTATCTACAAAATGGCAATTTAAAGTACTTGCATGCACCTAAAAGATAGCTTGATGCCAAAAGGATTATGCAGCTTTTCTGCTATAAATCACTAGATTTGGAAATAAAATACAAATCAATCGGGCTTGCAAATCTGCTTAAGACTTAGAGCTGAGACCTATATGTGCCCATCTTATGGCAAAGAGAATCACTTTTTGTATCTCGTTTTCAACTTTGCTAGTCTTCGTTGTAGAAGAACTCTCTGATTTTTCTTTCCCAAATTGTCAACCAAGACAATGAGCAATTCCAGTGTAGACATTACTTCTGGACTGTCATAGCCAAATTCCTTTTCTTGGATCTGTAAGACCCTCCACATAAGAGGTTCAGCTGTATCATCCTTTCCCAATGCATGTTGTATCAATGCTAAGCAATCACAAGCCTCCCCTGTTAAGAACACAGTTTTCCAAGAAACAAGCTCAGAGTCACGTATAGGAAAGGAACTTTGTAACATTGACTTCAGATCTCATAAAATATTCAAGATAAGGAACATGGATATGAAATGCTCTAGATTGCACATATATCAGCTTCCTGAATTCTGAGTAAATCACTCACCAACAATAGGACCATCTTTATCAAAAAATGCTTCACGTATCCTCAAAGCATCTAGAGCTAAAACCTCTGCTTCTTTATTTCTCCCTTGACGATTCAGAATTGTTGCAAGAGACAACATGGGAACTGACGTCTCTGGTGCATCATGAACTAACCTGGCTGAAAGTATCCTTAGGCTCCTCCTAAGCAGCTGTTCGCTTTTTTCAAATTTTCCAGAGTGGGCATAAGATGTTGCTAGGTTCTGAATGTGCATT
>VDFB02116926.1:0-14462 GCA_007258455.2 Sequoia sempervirens | reverse complement strand
GGTTTATAATTTTTTCCTCAAAAATTAAGGGTCAGTTCCTGTTTACCCTAGTTGGGGTTTCTGTTGTACGGGAGGGCTCTTTGGTTTCTGAAGGGTTTTACCGTTTTTCCTTAAAAACGATGATTTGTATGCTGATCCGTGTTTCGGATTCCGTGCCAGCTACTTTTTGGGTTTCTGTAATTCGCAAAATGCGTGGGATTCCTCTCTGGTTTTTACCGTTTTTTCCGAAAAAACGATGATTTGTAATTTTGAATTTGGCGATTTTTTTCCTCAAAAATTGTGGTTTGTTGCAGTCTGTTTTGGTCGCACCTCAAGTTGAGGCAAACATCTGCACAACTAGCGTCTTGCAGTCTGTTCTTGGGCGTCATGCTCCTCTGCAAAAGTTTCGATGGTTTGCCGATTTATCCTCAAAATCGTGGCAGCTGTTCTCGTGTGTCTCTAGCGATAGGGAGGAACAGCTCTGTTATCCAACGTCAAGTTGGACATTTTGTGATGACTTCTGGTCAGCAGTTCTGCAGATTCTGGGAGGGTTGGTGGCAGACTCATCTCACGTGACAGAGTCAGTGGCAGGCTTTTGTCTCTTGTTGCAGAGCTTTCTAAAGAAGGGGCAACCTTCTCTGTTTTTGGTACTCTTGGTCATCAACATTCTGCAGATCCAGGGAGGGTCTCCGTAGCAGCAGAGTGTTCTGAAGAATTTGTGACCAAGCGACCTGCAGATTGTTTTCTGTAGGCTAGTTAGACGATTGACCATTAAGGGAGGGTGTTAGAATATTATATTCTTCTATTGTATAATGGTCAATTATATCTATTAGTTGTTGGTAGGTAGCTGGTAGGTAGACATTTAATGTCTACAGTAACTTTACTTCTCTATATATTGTAATCTATTCTTCAAGTAATAACAAGCAATTTCTAGCCCAAAATTGTTTCACTTGATACATCTTATATGCACTCAATTGGATTTTTGTTTTGGTGTTATCTTTCTTGATTTTTTAATCTTAACCAAAGCTTGTTCTTCTTTGGCATGCAACAAAATGAGTGTTGCTATATGTGATAGTTACTTTTGAATTGGCATTCTCGACAAAGGACAAAAGGTTTCAAGTTGCTAGGATATACAAACTTTGATTGCATTGATTTAGTTAATCCTCAAAGATCAACTATTGGCTATATAATTTTCTTAGGCACAAGATTTGTTTTGTGTCATAGTAAGTTTCAACATATTGTAACTTTATCTTCATTGAAGTAGAATACAAAGCAACCGTCAACGCTAGTTGTGAAGCAATTTGGTTACACCGAATTTTGACGATCTTCAACTTCATCAAACTAATTCGAGTCCACTTTTGTGACAATCAAGGAGTCTTGAAGTTAGTACAAAACCTCGTTTATCATGCTTATAACAAACATTTAAGGTTCATGATCACTACATTTGACAATTTGTTGACATTGATGATATTTAAATTTTAAGTGATCTTAAACTTTGTCATATCCTTATGAGTCCATTTTTTTGTGACAATCAAGAAGTCTTGAAGTTAGTACAAAACCTAGTGTATCATGCTTGCAAAAAACACATTAAGGTTCGTCATCACTTCATTCAGCAATTTGTTGGTTTAACGATATTTGAGTTTTGAACTCGATCTTCAATTTCTTGAGATTGCTTATACCTCCACTTTTTGGTGGGAATCAAGGAGTCTTGAACTTATTATAGAACCTAGGTTATGCTAACATCAAACATATTAAAGTTATTATCACCACATTCAACAATGATTGATATTGAAGATATACGTCTCTATGTAATGCTCCCTTATGTGGAGTAGCCAAAAATGACCCATTAAGTAATCAAGGAATAAATTAATTAATTAAATAAAGTTGTCCAATTAAGTAATTTCGAATGACTTTATTTTAATTAATTTAATAAAGTGACTTAAATATTTTAAAAGAGAAATATTATAAAGTCACTTATAAACATTAAATGATATATTTGTAATGTCCCCTTCTCAACAAGATAGTAAAGGTCGTCAACGTATTTCAAATGCCCGTAGGCTTGTTGGAGGTAAAATTAGGGTTTCAGTTGTTTGGAGGTTTTTGGTGTTCTTGGTTTGCATGTTGGAGTTTTGCAAATTGACTGGATTCTTTCGGGTTTTAGACAGCTTCACAATGGTATGACATGCATATGCATTTCGACATCCTTTTCCACTTACTATTTTTAGTAAGTTCTATTTGTATGCTGATCCTGGCCAGCAGAAGAGTGTTTACTATTTCGGGCAAAGCAGTTTGGGTATATTTGGCTTTTAGCATTTTGAGGTTTATTTTGGCAAAATGATTTATTTAAGTCATTTAATATTTTATTATCATATTGTCCCCTTGGTCTAGTGAAATGACTTGATGTTGTTTTAAAAGGTGGTCTTTTGAGTGGGACACCTCATGAGAGGTATTTTAATATTTTATAATTTTTATTATGGCCCATTTGCCTTGGACGCCTAGGAGTGAGGGAGAATAAAGTGTATTTTAAAAATAAAATATTTCAAATGAGCTTGGGCGTCCCTTTTGGGGGGTGGAATTTGAAAGGTCACTCAAAAAACTCTATTTAAGAGAGGCTTTTCTCATTCATTTGGTATCCATTGCTATTGACGACGAAGTGTTGCTGAAATGATTCAGGCTTTTGGCTTCGAGGAATGCATACCTCCTAGCAAGTATTCGGTTTCGTGTTTGAAAGATAACACCTAGCTGAATTGAGACTACTTCTCATCTAGAGATTGCAGATTGAGCTTCATTGTGGAAGGGTTTTTGATGATATTTACAGTTTTGTTGTTGCTGGCTCATATATGGCTGTAGGTTGTTTTTCATTCGTAACTCCTTGGAGGATTTTTGTTGCTTATGGGTATTTGCTCAATATGTTCCTATGCTCTAGGCACCCCTTTCCTCCATGTTTCAGCTTTTTTGAAGTGGCTGAATTACTAAGCAAGGTCGACCTCTTCCCTAGGCCGTACCACTTGCAGCCTTGCATTGGAATGTGTGCCACTCTTTGTGGCAGTTTTTAGTGGTGACTAACTTGCAATTTTTTGACGCCTAGCATCAGTTGTTCATGTGCTTTCAGTTTGAGTCTGATTGGAGGTGATTTGTGTGAGATATAAGCATTTTGGTAATTTCATAGCTTGCTGGTCTGTGTTTTAGTTTGCTGGTTTTGTATATCGGACTTGGTTATTTCTGTCTCATGCTATATTTCCTTGATATTTCTACCCATATTTGTAATCAGAAATATTGTAAATCATTTGGTGTTGAAGTTAGAGCAAAAAGCATCAAAAATCAATGTATTGTGAGCATATTGTAATGCTGATTTAGCAGTACTGATCAGCTTGTTACTTTCAGCACTTTGTAATTTTGTATTTACCACTCCCGCTAAATAAGTGGTTGAGTTATTTATATTTCAGTTTGCTTCACTCCCGCTGAATAAGTGGTTGAGTGTTTTAGTTTTAATAATTGTAATAATCGCTCCCGTTGAATAAGTGGTCGAGCTTTCATGGTTGGTTATTGATCTACTCTACTTTCAGTATTTTACTTTCAGAATGGTTGGCTAGCCACCTACAACATTGTACCTTTCATTTCCAATTTATAGCTAATGATCCCCTCACACCGTATGCACTCACCTCGCCCACATCCACATCGGGATCTTGGTGATAAAAAAGTGAAGGTTTCCATTTAAGCTGGTTATATTTTGGAGCTAAACTTAACAGGTGCATTGTTGTTTGATAAAAATTAAAAAAAAAAACTAAGGGGGTTATCTCAATATTTTGAGTGGAAAATTAAAAAAGTAACTTTGGGAGAGTTCTATGGGAAATATAAAAAGAGATTTGAAAGCTCCTTTGCATATGCTTGTTTTATTTTCTCTATTGTGGAGTTTGAGCTTCTAGCATGAAAAAACCCTAGGATGGAAACCCTAAGGGAATTGGTTTCGGTGGTGAGATATCTACCATAGCCAATTTGCAGGTGGAAGCATACAGGTTCCACACAGGTGATGAACAATTGAAGATTTATATAATTTGAGAGGTCTTGTAGGCAAGTCAAATTATAGAGTGAAGTTGCAGACTGAAATGTTTGAGTAAATTGCAGAGTAAAATGAATAAAATATATATTTTTTTTATTTGTTGCTGAGCATTCATACCCAATCATACCATCCATATGCTCCCTAAAGACTGTACAATACCAAAAAAGATGGGTCAATGCACAAAGAAGGCTTTAAAGCCACGAGACTCTTCAATGTAGCTTGTGGGAGGTGAAAAAGAGTCACATAGTCTTCAAATAAAGAAATTGCCCCTCCTAAACTGCCGTACCACTTTAAGGCTTCTGTACTTCTTTTTGGGGTTCTGTACCTTACAAGGATAGATTGTACAGCTATGAGGAGCAGCAAAATAAATTTCTGTTTGGTGTATTGACTATTCTAAAACCAGTTCAGCCTTCTCACATTTAAATATTGAGTTTTCTATGGTGGCAATCGGTTGTATTTATTTTTCTGAGTATGTACTTTTGTAAATGTTGGAAATATTGTCATTGATGTCAAAGGTGCTCAAGTCGAGATAGTTGGAAGTTGTCATTGATATCATGAAGGATAAAGACATTGAACAAGCTTAAATAGAGATTATAAGAAGTGTATACATACCAGCATACTTGACAGGAAAGAAAAGTCATAAGGTAAATACATGAACTTTGCACTTTCTAAGTGACAACCAGTCCAAAATCATGAATCAGAATGGCAAGCATAAAGTGAAATCATGCCACGATTTAAGAAAGAATATATATATATATATATATCTATATATATAACAGAAAAACAGATCTGAATGCGGTGCTATTTAGAGGATGCAAAGCTAGTCTAAATCAGTGCTTAACGTGGCAGAGAAAGCAACAATTAATATAATTAACATGTACAGTGATTGATATATCTAATCAGGCAGTAATCCCACTTATTAAGAAGCAACGACTAGTGAAGAAAGCAAAGATTTTAATAAAGAATATATAAGACAAAAAAAACAGATAAGACAAATTAAGGATAAGACAGAAAAAAGAGAAAGGAGAATAAGACAGTAATTACCTTTATCAGAATAAGACAACAAGATTCTCTCAAAGGTATACGATTTATGAAGTAAACAATCCCATTTGTTATAAAGCGATTATTGTGTAAGGCAGCGATTCGTATTAAAATGATAAGGAGCACTAAAATTTATTAAATGAAAGGCAATGATTCATTACAAAGGCAGTGATGTATATGATTAAAACACAGCAATTATCTTCAAGGTGCAACCATTGATTAGTAAAAGGCAGTGCTCAGAATTGTTAAGGAGAATAGCAATAATTAAATATATAAAGGTGATAAGTTTATAGAAGATAAAGTCATGTCCTTTCAAATAGTCATCTCTATTTTATGGGACATATCCCTTCATAAGAGATGCGTAGATATAAAATAATCATTATGTGAGAGTTGGAGTAAGTGGGTGTAATGAATATTTTCTGAAGCATAAATAAGAGGGATAGCAGAAGTATGAAGAACAAATTTGATTTATATTGAAGATATTTGTGTGTAGAAAAGGGACAAATACATCATACACACCAGATTCATGAGAAGATTATGAGAAGATAATTTGCAGACTTATAAGGAGATTGTGATCAGATTTGTATGGCAAATTTATGGTCAGCTTACAGCATATTCAAGGAAAAGAATTGTAGCAAATTAGGAAGGGAGTTATAGCAGAATTTTTGTAGGTTGGTGCTCACAAATCAAGTAGAGGCTGGTGCCTCAAATTGGTCAAGGTTGGTGCCTTGCTAGAGAAGAGTTTGGCGACTCTCACTGAGTTGGTGCTCAGTCTAGGGGATTGGTGTCTCCTATAGGTTGGTGCCTACAAAAGTTGTAATCAGTTATTATTCTATAAGTACATTATTCTGTACTGTGGTTTTCTCCCGGAAGGGTTTCCACGTAAGTCTTGGTGTTCTTGTGTTCTTAATTGTTAAATCTTGCATGATTGTTATTCTTATGGCTGATTAAGGTGGAAAAAGTAAAAGTTGTGTTATACTGATTCAACCCTCTCCTCCCCCGTGCCCGCTCCCCCCTTCCTTCCTCCGCCCACCCCTTCTCAGTATAACTGGGTGCTCATTAGTAGTAACAATATATAGAATGAAAGAAAAGGTTATCTGTGCACTATACTGTAATAATATTGTGTATTTAAGACATCAATATTTGAATTCGTGGTATCAATGCTAAGATAATTGTTAGTCAAAATTTCTCCAAACAGATTGCAAACATAAACAGACCAGCAACATACAAACCGTTTGACAAAATGCTTGTGCATTAAACTTTGTGAAAATTTGGTTTAAAATTTGGTCCAGCATATTACACTCTATCACTGCACTTCTGAGGAATAGTTTGCTGATCCAATGACTAAACCTCTTGATGCTATTCTCATTGTCAAAATTTGAGGCAAAATTGGAGCTATCTTGGCCCTTGGTTTTAGTCATTAAGGGGGAGGGGAAAGGGATAGCGTACTAGCTATATGATATAATGTTAGAATCTTAGCAGCAAAAATTGTTTGGGGAAAATATTGGCAAACCAAAAGTATAAGATTTTTTGAAAAAATTGGGAAAGAGTTGGATTAAAAAAAAGTTCAAAACTGTAGAAAAGGAGAAACTATTTTGTGTTTTTGAAATATAAGAGCATTTCCATAGCATAGAGATATAGAGAGCAAATAAAATTAGAGAGTTTAACCCATGAATTGTAGAAAATAAGATTTTTCTGTTTATATTCATATTGCTGATTACATTGTATTGCACAAAGCATACTTCACAGTGCATAAATATTAACTAGATGGTTACAATTGACAAAATTTCAATTACAATATAGTTTGTGCAAAGTCAATCTATGAACTAAGTACAAAGTTAAAAAAAATCAAATGTAGCCAATGACTCTTGCTACTACAAATAGAGCTATGCTAAAGGGCTGCAAGATTTGATGATGAAGCTCCTATTTTAGAGCCTCTCCTAAGTTGTTCAATCTCATGACTATCCAAGTTGGCCTCTAGGATTTCAAAATCCTTAGGTTCAAGAAAGTCATTAAAAGGACAATTTTCCTTTGTTGAGTGGACATCATATATTACAAAATGGGAATCAACTAGTTTAAATTTGCGATTTAACAATACTTGCAATTTCTAGAACAATTTCAAAGAGAACCATACGAAGAGTGTGAAAGGGAAATTATATGACAAAGGAAGTAATTGCAAAGTTCAACTTATTAGGTTTGGAATCAAATGGCTCAAAATAAAGTAATAAAAAATGCTTTTGAAACAAAATCTTACATCTCAAAAGACCATAAATGATACCAAAATGTTCTCATTGATAATGATTATAGCAGATTTGTAAAAAAGTAAAGGGAGTGTTTAAATATTTTTCCATTAGGGGAGAGGACCTGGTAGTTGGGCACCCTAACTTTGTGCTTTGCAAAATCCTACGTGGAGATTTCAAATCACTCCCAATTTTCTACAGCAGCTTACTTGGCAAGTCCCCTGCTTATAACTAAGGTTTCAAGGCAACATCATCAAATATGATGCCACATCAGCATGTTTTTGTTGAAGTGTTCAAAAAGGCCCAGAAGAAAGTGAGATTGATAGTTGTGCACTAATTCATGTTTTGTTGGAGCGTTGATGTAGCATCACATGATTTGTTGCTTTTTAGATATAAGGAATACATTTCATTCAATTATGAGTAGTCATCATCAACACTAAACTTTAAAGTCACAACTATTGGTCCAATATTGTTGAAAATATTGGGCATTAAATCAACAAATGCTATAACAACTTTTAGAACATGGTCAGGTATTAGATCCTCTCCCCTAGATAATAAAGACCTGCTAGTACAAAAGAAGAGAGCAATTATTTGAGCCACAATTTTAGCTATTATTATTCAAGTAAATTTTGCTTTATTTTTGTCTATAAGTGGATGATGGACTTTGAGTTGAGAATTTGAGAGATTACAGGTACAAGTTTCAATAGAATATCAAAGCACGAGGAACATTCCTTTTCAATGGGACAGTTGTTGCTGAAATCTATCTGGATCGTTAATGAGAAAATATGTGATGCTTGCTTCGGGAGGGATTAAGATAAACCCACAAGGCTAGAACATGACTTCTCTCAAGGCATGTATTAGTTTTCTTGATACCTATTTAACATGTAGATAGAGCATTCATGTACTGCTATTGTACTCCTTGCAGGCCTTCTAAACCTCCATGTATATGACGATCCTAAATGGAATGTAGTTCCCTAAAAAGTGCATGACATGCATTTAAGTGGTGAGTTTCACCAATTAACAAAGCATTATGCTTGCAAATATATAGGAAATTTAAATATAACCAAAACAATCCTTCGTTTTGATATAAATATTGCTACAATTCATGTTTTTCAGCACTACAAGCTGATTTTTATCTTTCTAATAGGAGCCATTATGCTTCCGGTTCCAAATTGTCTATATATTGTTATGTATATACTTCTGCTTCCCACTTGATTATACAATTGCCACTACCCAACCTGCTTGTCATTAGAACTTGATGGCTAGTGTCAAATTGAAGCTCCAAATTATCACATTTTTTTAGCATCTAAAGAGGAAATTTGGCTTGGTAATTTAAACAACCACCTTGGTATTATTGTTGACAATTGAAATGTTAAAATTCTTTTGAATAGTTAGGATCACAAGAATTCCAAGGAAACAAACCTCTTAAGGTTGATATCAAGCCAATAGAGTTTCATTTTACTTTAGTGTGGCTTTCTATATTTACTTTTAGCAACTACTCTTATAAGGTTCAAATATGTTAAAAAAGTCAAAAGCCTTAGTATTTATGATATTGACTACTGTTTTCCACTAAATTGTATCTTTGGATTTTTATACATGGAAAACATTACTATGAGCCTAAGGCAAATAACAGTAGTGTGGAATATTGAGAAAAAAACAACACATCTCTTAACCATTCCATGTTAATGTCCTTAACATCAAATGTAGAAGCATACCAAAGAACATGTCTCTATTTTAACGTCCTTAACATCTATTAGAAATAGACGTCCATTCAAGGTCGCCTACCTATGATTTGCCTCAACAACTTGATGAAATATAGCAAATCTTTGATGGTGAACCACATCTTGGTGGCCAATGCTCAGTTCTGTGCTAAAAATCAATGAAAAAACCTGATTAAATACTGATGTTGTGTGGTTAGGTTTTGCGATGGGTCAGTTGGATGATTTTTTTGTGATTTAAACCCTAAAAAAATGTTGAACATTGTTGAAATTGTGGTTGATTAAATTGCAATTTTTTGGGGGAAAAATCATTTCAGCCAAAGATATTTTGAAAATCGGGTTTTTTGCGATTTTTTGAGGATTTGGTTAGAATACACTTCATACACAGGAATTTATTTCTTATGTTAATGATGTAATAACCACATTAGTTATGTCTAACTAGTATCTTACTATTAAGTTACAACCACATTATAATTCCATGTATTCATTCTCCTAAGGGCCTAAACGGGAGATAGAAACATATGTATCAGAAAATGTTATTTAATCATTCTATTAATAAGTTTTAATTACATATCAGCATTTTGTACTATCAAATAACATTATTTATTTCAAAAATATGCATGTGATTTTGCTGTGTGGTTATTGTTCTATTGTTTCTGAAATTCTGAGAGATAGGTTGGTTGTGTCTTAGGTCTTACATCAGTCCTTTTGTGCTAGCGGATAATGATTCCTTTGGTCCATTTGGCTCTATGCTTGCTAGTGACATGCAACAGAGCTAGATTCCAGTTGTGGTCTCTGACCTAGTTCTTCAGCTCATTGTTCTATTTTGTTTAGATCACATGGCTTGTGGTTAACCACTAAAGTTTCACCCTTTCATGTTTTCTGCATTTAGTTACTCCTCAGAATCTAGGTTTCCTTCACCCTAGCACTTTCCTGTTGCAACTGAATGTACTCTCTATTCCCTTGATTTACTTTCTTGTTGAACAGAAGAGTAGTTGCACCTGCCATATGAAGCATACAATTGTGTAACAGAATTGGTCTGTTTGTGCCATGTTACTCATGCAGTGCTGTATTCTTAGTGCATGTGCATGCGCATGCCATCTCTACTTTCATTGTTAAAAAGGCCAATTCCATAGAATGGCACATTTAGTAGTTGTCACTTGTTTCTTTTGCCTTGTGGCCTGTAGCGTTTGAAATAAACTAAATGTGTGATCCCAGGGTTAGGCATGCAATAGACAGGCAATGTGTCTGATTAGGCCCCATACAGGCTCATGAAATAAAAGTGAGGGTGCTCCCAAAATCCCTGTATGCTGTTCATTGTTATGGCTCCCACGTCTCTACTGGTTACCTCAGAAGAAAGGAAACTGCTATAGAATACATAGCATTGCTAAATGCTAAGAAAATAATGCTTACCTGGGTTGACATGCCTCAGATATATAATCTTAAAAGTCCAGCAATCTCCTACATGGTACAGTCATTTTCTAAAAATGTTACATATCCTGCATTGCAACCAATCTCGCAACTTCCCTCGGTACAAATGTGATTCACAAAAAACCCCATTCCTTCCCCATATTTAAAAGTAACTATGTTGGAGTAACTAAAAACCAAAGAAAAAGTACTTTCAAATTCTTTGAATATTTATATCTCTGTAATTCAGCCCTACTTAAATTTGTTTCAAGAAATCAATTCGTTATATAGTTTAGTTATTATGGGCTTTTGATCTACACATAAATGGAACACAGTTCTCCAAGATTTCATTTGTCACTTACATTCAAACATACTGATCTAGTAGGAGAATATTTAACTGAAATACAATGTACCAAGATGGCTTGGAATGCCAACTTTTTGATAACATTCCATCTCTATTTATCCTAACATATTGTCATTCGTGCAAATTCTGTTTGTAAACTGCTTAAATTGGCCATCATCCAACTGCGATTATTCCATGGCAAATTATGCTTGTGCCACTGGTTAGAATTTGTATTGTACCTGTCAATCTTTTGTAGAATACAAGAAAGGGTTAGTATCTGTCTTTTGAAATTCTTATTTTATTTTATAACTTATGGGGCATTCTCATTATATGATTTTGACTTGCTAGCTGCATATGAATGACATACACAAATTTTATGTTGAGTTTTGCTTCAGACCCTAATACACATTCCTATATTGTGTGACAATGATCTATCGAGCTTTAGATTATTTAAAATTTTGGGTCTGGAGATCAAATAAATGATAGTATATTGCCTGCGTGATTGTTATTCAGTTAAAATGTTTTAATTTTTCTTGACCAGTATCTGATTGTTATGGCTTGCAGATAATTTAAATGGGGCAACTGTTGTTGGCCGGACTGTGAGAGTTGATCATGTAGCAAACTACAAGAGGAAAAAACAAGAGGATGAGGAGGAAGAGCAGCGGAAAAGGGAGGAGCGTGGAGTTTGCTATGCATTTCAGAGAGGTGAATGCAACCGTGGATCAGCATGCAGATTTTCACATGATGAACAGGTGAGGAGTAAGATTGATAAAAATATTATTGGTAATTTAGATGGGCTTTGTTGGATAAGAGCTTGAAATCTTGAAAGACTAAGTTGGTTTTCGTTTTGATTGCCTTATCTGTAATTTACCATTCCCATTTTTGAGAAACTTCTAATAAATGTCTAACAGAAGATTCCTGCGTGATCGAACTGAATTCCATATACGATTTTGCCTTGCAAGATGTAAATTGTCTTTATTTGCAAGGGTGATCTTTTAAGTTTCCTAACCATATTGTTTCTGCATTCTTTTATCATTTTCTTGTTACTAACTGGAGTTTTTTATGTATACTTTTTGAACATGTAGTTCAAATATGTATGGTGCTTACAGCTTTATTGTTTGATTTTGCTTGTTGAAGCAAACAAAAGTTAAACCCACATTGAATTTGATGACCTAATTATTTAATGAATTTCACTTAAATATTCTGTCTTTAGCACCAGATAATTTTAATCTTTTGCTTCATAAATTCAAAAAGGACATTTGTGATATTTTCTGAATAAATCATGCATTAGAACGATATTTTTTTTATAGATTCTGGAGTATCATTCAACAGTGACAGGCCTTGGCAATGGATTTTGAGTGGTGGTATTTTTGGTATTATCATTCTTGTTTTCTCAACGTGAACTGACATGATTGTGTGTCTCTCTATTGACGTTGGTGCTATTTGAACTGTGATTACCAGAGGAATGCAAATACTGGTTGGGGTGGCAAAGACGATTCAAAATGGAAGCATGATGAATATGCACATTCTCACAATAGGGGCCAGCAGACAAAACCTAGAGTTACTTCAAGAGAAGACATTCAAGATGGAGATGAAAGGTCAAGACCTTCACAAAATCTTGGCCGGCTGTCAAAAGGAGATCACAGTCAATATAGGCATCCAGATGCCAAAAATACAGACACAAAGGAAAAAGATGCTAGATGGTCAAAGCCTGATGACAAAAAGGTAACCCAGAATAGGTTAATGGACGAGGACCAGCAGAAGGATGATCAAAGCCGCTATATGGATACACTAGCTAACAGGAAGAAAGATTACAAAAGAGATTTTGGATCAGGGTCAAGAGATACACATGAGAGAGATGGCAGAAGGTCAAGAGATACATACGAGAGAGATGATGGTAAAAGGTCTGGAGATATATATAAGCGAGATACACATGAGAGAGATGATGGCAAAAGGTCTAGAGATATATATGAGCGAGATACACATGAGAGAGATGATGGCAAAAGGTCAAGAGATACACAGAGAGATAATGGCAAAATATCAAGAGATACACATGAGAGAGATGATGGCAAACGGTCAAGAGACATACATGAGAGAGATGATGGCAAGAGACCAAGAGATACACATGAGAAAGCTGATGGCAAAAGATCAAAAGATACACATGAGAGAGATGCTTGCAAAATGTCAAGAGATACTTATGACAGAGAGAGTGGCAAAAAGTTAAGAGATACATATGAGAGGGATGTTGGTCAAAGCTTGAGAGATACAAATGAGACAGATGATGGCAAAAGGTCGAGAGATACAAATGAGAAACACAATGGGAAAAGGCCAAGAGATATAAATGAGAGAGATGAAGACAGAACACTGAGAGATGCCAATGAGAGAGATGATGAAAAATGGCCAAAAGATACAAATGAGAGAGAGGATGGAAAATGGTCAAGAGATACTAATGAGAGAGAGGATGGAAGAAGGCTGAGAGATGCAAATGTGAGAGATGATGGGAAAAGGCCGACAGATACAAATGCAAGAGATGATGGAAAAAGACACAGAGATACAAATGCAAGAGATGATGGAAAAAGGTTGAGAGATGATGGAAAAATGCTGAGAGATACAAATGAGAGAGATGATGGCAAAAGGTTAAGAGAGATAAATGAGAGAGATGATGGCAAACGGTCAAGAGATCACAATTCAAGAGATTACTCTAGAAGAGATTATGATAGAAATGTCAAAGATAGTGACAGAAAAGAAGCAAAACACCATCTAAGGTGAAACTCTTCTTCATGGCTGTATAAGCCTGGCTGATCAATACAGCTTGGTATCTTTATGACAAGTGAGCATTGTTACTGTAAAATGTGAGAATTTTTTGTCTTGATGTAGTAATTCACTTTTGTACAAGAATGCTGGCTTCGTATATGATACTCTCTTGTCCCTGCTATCAAGTTTTTTTCAAGTTTGTTTTCTTTAAATATTATTATATTTGTAAAACTAAATGCAGGTTTTTATCTAGTAATCTGCTGTTAATTTTTCTGTATTCAAGAATTATTTAGATACAGATTTTCTACTATTTGCAAATATTTGCTTTACCATCCTCATATCAGAGAAAATGAAGGGTTACACATTTTTTAATAATCTGTACCTAAATATATAATTAATGAATTATATTTATTGCTCATATTTGGAATGTTGATATCATTTAGACATTTTCATTCTTAGCAAGTTGTAGGTTGAGTATTTATAAAGATGGTTCTCAAGTTTCAACAAAAAATGGAAGATATATACAGGCAACACACTATTGCTTTAGTACTTTTCGAGAATGTTTGAAGTAGTGGAGTCTAACGATCTTACTCATTCTTTGAGCACTTTCTTCTTCATGTTTGGAATTGTTGCATAGGTATTCCTAAGGTAATATGATGCAAGGGGTGAATATCTTTACAACTATACACCCATTTGAAATTTTGAACCAATGATAAGTTTTTCGGAGGAGAGCATTTAGCTACCTTTGAATTCAAGCTACACAAAATGTTACACAGCCAGGACTAGTCTTCGGATTTTGATGCAGGAGCATCAGAGCAGCGGATGGATATGGAAGCCAATAAAATTCAAAGAGAGAATATTTTCAAAGCCCAAGTAGAAGTGGCATATCATTTGACTGAAGATCAATATGAATGTAGAAT
>VDFB02116925.1:0-40299 GCA_007258455.2 Sequoia sempervirens | reverse complement strand
AATCAATCATGCATAATAAACTGATCATCACCTTCATCCTTTGGTAACACAAATAGAAACAATCAAAACAATTATTAAAAGCAAACTCCAAGCACAAAATCAAAATCAAAGCAACAAACAGTTAAACGCAAAAATTAAACCCTTGATCATTTTCAAACATGTCAATCAACTTTAAATCAATAGCCTATAAATCAACTTATCAACCCATCATCATCCTATACAATGCATGTCCTAGGATATATCATTCTAACAATGGCCATCATTTTGGATATTACTTTGGATTCTTATCCTATCAAAACAAATCCCTTTGGCTAGAGATATGAAGAACATTGACTTCTTTGTGTATCTAATCTTTTATTTTGATTTATCTTATTGCGCTCATTCTAATGACCTCTTAATGATGTCCACTCAAAATGATTTAGAGAGAAAGGAATGGGGCAACGATCATTATCCTCTTGTCTGTTGTGCTTGTTGGACATTCTTGTAATATAACTTGGCGAATACTTGCTTTGTTAGGTATGTCCTAGCAAGGTTTTTGTATGTCAAGTGTGAACAAGAATACTCCTATCTGTTTGTCGAGTCAAAGTCCATTGCACTAGGTACAACACCATCCTGGTTCTTTATACCTTGATGCATCGTACCTATGTGTGTTATCAAACATAAGGCAAGCAACCCTTTTAAAGTCCCAATCCTTGATAAGTGAAACATCATCTATCATCATCATCATCATCATTATCTTTAATAAAGTCTCGTTAGATCATGGAATTGTTGGATCCTCTTGTCATCATCTCATTTCTTTCTTCTTCTCTCCACGCTAACATAATATCATGAATGCATCCATCATGCATCCATCCTACATCCACAAACCATCAACATTCTTCATATCATATCACATGCATTTTCATCATCATAATATAGATATGTTAGTCTAAGCATCTCATAAAATCATACATTTGCATAAAACATCTATTGCACAATCATATAGGCATCATAGCATCATCCATCGCACATGCATTACATCATCATTTTAAGCTGTTTAGGATAATATAGATTGGTTATTCTAAGCATCTTAAAATCATCTCATTTGCATCATCTTCATAATCATCCATGTTGAACCTCTTTATCGCGAGATCGACCCTCAAATAAAATATTTTCACTCGATCTCTTGAGGGGGCAATGTACTAGTGTACTTCTTTCTGCTGGGGCATCCGAAAAAATCAGAAATTTTTTGAATTTTGATTGTGACAAGTTTACTCTTTGAACCAACACAGCAAGTACATTGCTTCAAAGAGGGGAAAAATGTAGACACGCAAAATATACATGCATTTCAATCCACTAGTTTAATTAAATAACCTTCATCTAACATTTCATCCTTCAATTAAATAAATTCACTTTACCATTACCTCATTTAAATAAATCAATTTTAATCACATCCTAACATTTCATCTTTCATAAATCATCTCCTAAGTTTATCTCCTTCAAATTAATTAACCTTTGTCTCACATCCCCCTTTTAATTAAATAAACAAAACTTTATTTAATTAAATCCCTAATGCATAGTCCATCCCTTTTGATTTAATTTAAATCCAAGTATTTAAGTCAAATGGGTCAAAAGCATCTAACATCATCTTAACTAATCTAATCCTGATTAATCTAATCTAATCACCCATCACATCCTCTAGATTTTCCCACTTGCACCAATAAAGCATTTTATATCATTTATAAATTCATCATTTTCCCTACACAAAGCATCTTTTGAGAATATTCCTCAAGTTTGAATTTGAAAGCAAGCTGACTTGTCCTTTCCAACATGGCAATCAATCACCTCTTATATGTCCCCCACTTGGCATTAAAGTCACTTTTTCTCCCTCCAACAAGCCAAAATTTGAATTTGAAAAAGGCCAACCAATCTCATTTATTGGCACATTGACCAAAATGTGCTCATTCCTCAACCACTCACAAGGTGACGAGTGGCTTCATCTCATGTGCGAAAACATTATCCCACATTGCTCTCTTTTGAACACTCTTTCAACTTGAAAGTCTATAAGTAGAAGGCTTATTCTTCAACAAACAATCCACAATCCTCATACAAAGTTACTCTCTTCAATTGAGAGATAATTTTTTCCATTACATCCTCATCATCAATTTGTCAAGGGTTGGGAAAGGGTCAGTTTTCACAACAAAGTGACACCAATCCAATATGGGATAGATATACTAGATGTTTTTCTATAGATGCTTTAGTTATCTTGTTATTATATTGCATTTTAAAAAGCATGTTAGATTATCTCATATGGATGTTGAAGGTTTGTTTTGTTTAAAAATACTAACCATGCTTTTGTATATTAGATTTTTAACCATTTGCATATTTTGACGTCCACACTTTCAAATTTTGTAGACCTCATTCTTCACACATGCGAAAAATACCTTAATCTTGTTACCACATTAAATATACCTCTATCATGATATGACACAAATACCAATAAGGGGTTTATTAGATATTCTCATGATTGCACCACCTTATCCCCTGTTTTCATTTAGAAATTGACAGGAGTATGTGTACTAGAGGTCGACACAGACAAAATTGATGAATCCTTTTTCCAAATCCCTTTCATTTATTTTCTTGTAACTTCTGGATCATAGGTTTAATCATTCTTCTTCACCAGATAGTTGTTATTCTTCCCTTTGTTGTGTTTATCGAGATGATCCTCTTTTCTACACTTACTACAAGTAACATTATTCTTTCCATTTTCCTTTTTATCCTTACATCCATTCTTCTTTCCCTTAGAATCATTAACATTATTCTTACATTTTTTTTCTTTATGACCAAATCTCTTGCAAGAATGACAAACACCATTGAAATATAAATACCTTTTTGCATCATGTCATTTTGTAGGAGTTTTTTCGGATTTTCTTCTTCTCTCCTTGAATTTTTAATCCTTGTACTACATCTTTTTTTCAATGAATTTATTCACTTTAGAACTTCAACCTCTTTCAAATACTAAACTACTCTTATCCCTTTCCAGTCTTTGAGAATTAATCAAGTCATCAATCATCACTGTACTTATCATAAATTTCTCTTCAAAACTCTTTGTCTTTTCCATTTTAGATCTTAGGATTTATGCTTCTAATTCAAGATTCGCACATTCATCCATCTTCTTCCAAATTTCAATTTCTTGATATTATTCAATTCTTTTCTTCTCATTCAATTGTTCTTGCAGGCTAGTAATGATTTCTTCTCCTTCAGTCAATAGGTCGCATGCATTCATGCATGTACTTTGTAGCTTTTCAATGTGATAATTTTATTTTATCAACTTTTCCTTTAGGGCTTCCATTTCTTCTAAAAATTTAGCAGTGGCAACTTCCAAAAGAAAAATAAAATTATATTCAAATTTCAGGACCTTCCTCAGGCTATTAGGCTTCTTCCAAGGAACCAAGATCTAATACCAATTGTTGAACATCCATAATACTGAGAGGGGGGTGAATCAATATTCCACTAACTAATAATAAAATCCACTTAACCACTATTGCTATTTTGACTGATTCAACAAGAGAGAACATAAAACCAAGTCAATGAAACACACACAAGAACAACAAGATTTTTACATGGAAAACCCAATGAGGGAAAAACCATGGTGAGGGTTAACTCAAGATATATTATATTTGGATACAAAATATTATGGGGCTCACTGCTAGGACTCACTATCCTTAAAAGGCTCACAACCTAAATACAAAAGATGGCTCATTTCCAAGATACAATGATAGTGGTTCACTACCAAAGAATGAACTAATGGAATACACCTTCAATGTGTAGGGTTTAGTTCCACTAAAGCTCATAATAAAAGTACTACATTTCCCAACAAATCTATGCCACTAATAAAGTATTTAAGCTTTGATCTTCTCCTCTGTTCACTTGCTTGCACACAACACACTCACATTTTCCTTCTTTTTCTTTTTTCACCTTCGTCTTCTTCTTCTTCTTCTTCTTCTTCTTCTATCTTGAAAGCATCTTTTCTATATATGTGTCTATACAAGCATATCTTATTCATCAAATAGCTTGGCACCATATAAGACTTAACATTTTATCCATGTAGTGCATTATGCCAAGTCGGCTATTAGTCTTCATAATATATTGCACTCTCTGAGTTGACGAATACTAAAAAAATTTCTTCAAACCAACAAATAATCCTCAAATAAAACACCTTATGAATATGAGAACACATTAATTTACCATCACACTACTAGTAAAGAGACTTCCAACTCAGCCACATCATAAGAATGTTCACCTTAGTAGAATGCAAAGTCTCCCACACAATACACCATAAACAAAACAATAGTAGGACACAATGTTGAACTCTATCAGAGATAATTTTCTGTTCATAGCAAAAATAGCATCTCAAGATCCAAGAAAAAGTAGTCTGAATGATTCAAAAGCACATGGTTAGGAGATTAGAGTCATATCAAATCTTATGATGAGTTCCAGATTCAAAGTCCAACATATTGATCCATCACAAAGGAGTGTTACCAGTAGAGAACAACTTCCAGTAAAAAAAGAAAACTTCCCATATAGTCATCATCATGTAGTTATTACCATGCTGACATTAGGGTATGTGTAGGATCATGATGGGCCAAAATGTGGTGATATGATGCGTATGTGTAGGGTATGTGGCTGATGAATTTTTTTTCACCCAAAATTGATGAAACAAAAAGGGTTTTGAAAGGAGAGTCTCAACTTTCCACCAATATAAATTATGCTTTACTTTGAATTTAATAAATAATTATTATTCATTTTCTATTTGAATTATGAATAAAGTCCTAATTGATAGGCTGGATGAAAAACATCTATAAATTTCAAACGGTATCACATTTTTTGATTCTGAAACATGCATCAGATTTTATGCTTCACATGCTATAGGATTAGAAAAAATGAATTTCATGAAGTTTTGACCATGTTAAGGTGGTCAGACATACGAGGTTTTTATATTTTTTAAAAGTTGTAATACAAAATTCATAATTAATTATTAACTTGGAAAAAAATTACAAAAAAATATGCATCACATTGGGACATGAGTCCTCTACTTATATCTAAAATCTTATAAAAAATATTATCATTTTATTGTGGTTAGGGTGGTTAGACAGACACCTACTTCTTATATTTTCCTTGAAATTTAAGTACTACTGCATTGAAATTTCAAATTTTCACCAAATAGATTTTTTTTAACTAAACTTAGTAGTCTAGAAACTACATTCAATTTGCAATAGATTCTATTGTTACATATTTTTGAAATAATATAGATAACTTATTCAAATTTTTACGCCAAGTTGCCTAATTTTGATTTTTCTAAATTTCATCACCACCTAAGGGCCTATTTTTTTCATGATGATCTTGCACATACCCATCAATAACAACATAACCATCACAACCATCCATACTTCATGCTCATATTGTAAGGCTTCCAACTAGGTGAAACTTAGAAAATAACCTTATATTTGTATGTATGTAACCTTAATATCTTGAAATTCACATATCACAAGATGACATTGAATTAGGGATTTGAAATCATTAAAATACTTTCAAACAAATATTTTAAATTGGGGTCCTAGGTCTAAGTGAGGACCCATTCACCCATGGGCGAATGGGTCCTAGGTCACTCACCTAAGAGACACATTGCTAAATGAGGAGTGTTATGCATTGGCATTAATGAATGTTGGGTTTTCTCTTTAGAAAATGCAATTAATTATGCTTGGATTTGAATTAAAGTGTCCAATTAAGGAAAATGAAGCTCAATTAATTAAGGGATCCCTAAATAAGTGTGAGACTATAAATAAATACATTTTACAACACTATAAATAAGGAATTATTAGGTTCATTTTAATTAATAGGGAAATAAACTTAATACGAATATGTGAAATACATATTACAACACTAAATTAAGGAATAATTAAATCTAATTTAACATTAATTTCAGGTTAAGTGTCAAAATATAAATAGGATACATTTTTCTACACTACATTTAGTCCCCACTTTAATAACAGGATGAGCACAAGCGAAAAATCACACCAAAGTAGACATTCAAAACATATGTATGCAACAATGACAAATATAGTCAATTATACAATATTAAAGACTAGAAAGAAAAGGTGAGAATAAGGAAAATCAAGCCTCAAATTTCCAATGTGATGTGGAAGATTCCTCAACTGTACGATGTGATTTGGAACATGTCTCAAATGTTTATCCAAATATTTTCAAAAGTGGAACTCAATTTCCATTATGCAAACAACACATTCTCACTCTAGGCTAATTGAACCTCGGGCCATCCACTAGGTGAGCCCCCAGAAAGGTGGTTTAGTTGGAAAGTCATGCCAGGTTTACAGGCTCTCACCATACAATGAGAAAGTCATGCCAAGTCTACAAGCTCTCATCGTACTAATCATACAAAAGCTATCCCTCTAATAACTTCAATAGGGTACGACAAAATAGAAACTAGAACTTTGGGCTTCACAAGGTTAACAATTTGTATTATGCTAGACACTTATGAGCAAAACGTAAATAAAATTTTGTTCAAAGGGACTTTTCTTAGTTCATGTAAGGTATCCTCTTAGGGTTCATTGTGCCTAATGGCTCCAAGAGAGGACAAGTCAAGGATAAAATAATCACAAATTAGGGAATGTAACATGTAGCATCACTACTAAGAGGAAAGTTGTATGCCAAGAAATATCACACTCTCGAAGGACATAAAACCCAATGACCACCAAAAAAGGAGGCATCACAATAAGAAATAAAATCAGATAATGAAACATGTGGAATGTTTGAATTTTCAAAAATAATGACAATGTATTCCCCCACATTAAAGAAATTGCTAGCACCATTGTTGGGAGAAATTTACTTTAAAGTAGCCAATATTCAATGCCAGATAAAGAAGACATGATAGATTATTCGGAAATCCCTATGCCATGTCATATGTTCCCAAATGAAGCTACGTCATGAGAAGTGGTTCCCCCCAAAATGAAATCCAAAACACATAAGGGATCTACAAATTTAGGGTTAATATATCTTTGCTATATTATTTTTGTAGAGCTCAGAAACATTATCATTCCCTAAATACTCACAGAACAGAAAGAATGACACATAGAGAGAAAAAACAAAGAAAAATATTTTGGGACAACATGGAAGAAACCTAGATGTCTTGACGCCTTGTGTCATCGTCAAAAGGAAAACACAAGACAAGTGAAAAGATAAAAGGTAAATGTTTACAACATATAGAAGAATATAGATACATATAGAGGAATACACATTAAGAGAGATACATCCTATAAAATAGTACAAGGGATCACATTATGCATATGCAATCACACAAAGAACATGTAAAAGGAAACAAATCAAAAGACTAGTGAGGCACATGCGAGTCAACCTAAGGCAGTTTATCTGCATCCTATTCTTGATCAATATATAGGAAAGGTAGATAAGTAGCCAAAGGGACAACACCAAGTGCCAAATTATGACAAGGCTATCTAACCCCTTTCCCCCACTAAGTGAAAGACAAAGATGAGCTGAGATGAGTTATGAGAATGAGCTCCTTGCAATAGAAAATGATTTGTAATTTTAGTGTAGAAAAATGTCATCCTTTACATTTTCACACTTAATTTAGTAATGATTAACATGAAAATAATCCTAATGTTTCCTTGATTTAGTGTTGTCAAGTTTTTTACACATTTGCATTATGTTTAGGGAATTTTTAAGATAAATAGACCATTTTTTCCTTAATTTAATATTGTAAATTATATTTATTTACACCTTCACATTAAGTTTTGGGCCCTCTTGCATTTATGACCTTCATACCATCATTAACAGGGCCCTAAGACCCTTTATTATGGATCTCAAGGCTGATTGCAACCAAGATCCCGACATAATCAACAAATAGACTTAATTTCTCAGCTCCCTAATATTTCCTCTATCCAAAAAGGCATGGTGGGACCCATATTCCACCTTAGGTGTATGAGTCCCATTTGGATCCTTTTTAGGGTTTTGAGTGGGAAATCAAGGTTTTAAATTTAAATTTCATGAATGTTGGCATTTGGGATCTAATAAAGAGTAATTTAGATGGAATGCTTATATAAACAAGGCTTCAAATCATTATTTCACCTAACCAATCATAATATCAACCTAGCAATCAAGAGTTAGGAATCCTAATACTTCACAAGAGTATCAAGAGAGTTTACAAGAGCATTTCTAAGGCATTCAAGAGCATATTTCTTCATCAATCATTGCAAAAATCAAAGATCCATCATCATGTTAAGATCACAAGGCATCAAGCATGTTGTTGAGCTAGTGTTGTGATGTAGCGTTTGTAGTGTAAAAAAAAATAGTCCTTTTTCACACTTAATTTGGGAATAACTCAAATGAAATTAACTTGATTGTGCCTTGGGTTAGTGTTGTAATGTATTGTACACATTCACATTAATCTAGGCCCCTTTTAAATCTAAATTTACTAAAATTGTACATTGTTAGAAGTTTTGTAAAGTGTTGTAACACACCTTCACACTTTTCTAGGGTTGCTTTAATCAATGGAGCCTAATAGGCCCATTTTTAATAGAATGTACTTGTAACTTATTTTAGGTGTTCTAAAGTGTTGTAACACACTATCACACTTATCTAGGGTATTATGAATTAATTGTAGTTAATTAGAGTTAATTATGGAACCTTTAATTCAAATTTAAGCCTTATTTGTGACACCTTCCGAGAATCCATCCCGACACCAATAATTCAAATTGAATAACATTTAATTGGGAAAAAAAAGGTCATAGAAATTTGTGCTAAGACCCATTTTCCATAGGTGGCGAATGGGTCCTCCCTCTATAGGACCCCCCTCTCTTTACATATTTCATGTTGGTTTTTTATGTTCTTTCATCTCCTTAAGCCATGGTCCTGGAAACTTGTGCTAGGACCCATTCACCCTAGGTGGTGAATGGGTTCTCCCTTAATAAGGACCTCATTTTTGAATCTAATTATGGTGAGATTTTAATTATTTTCATTTCCAGATTTGGTTTCAGCTTGAATTGTTTGAATTTAGAGGTTAATTCTCAAATTATGTATAAATACAAGGTTATTTTACATAATTTCACCTAGAAGAAGATTTAAAGCAAGCTAAGAGACAAAAAAATTCATGTGATCAAGCATTCATTTTTAAGAAGAAAGCAAAATTGAAGTTTGGAGCAACATTACAAGGTCTTTAAGCTCATTTTGTGTCTAAGATCAAGAATTAGTGAAGGTTGGCGATAGATTCCTATGGAGAGTCATGAGGGATTCTAGGTGTTGGGAGATGCACAAGACATACAACAAAGCCTAAGAAATTATTTCATAAGTGATTCCATCCTCTATGATCATCTTATTTGTAGCCTACAAGAGGTATTTTCAGGTCAGTGGCTTATTAAGGGGATTAGACATCTTCTTTAGATAGTCGTTTGCATTGTTCATGTTACATTTTAGGGTTCTATTCTAACATAATTGGGTAGAATTTCCTTTACATTCTCATAAATATTAGTCTTAGACACACTTAATATTAATAGTGAACACATAATTACATGTTTCAAATATTCATTCATCATCAAGGGTTTAATTACCAACAAGGGGTTTGACTAAGGTAAACCCCTATCGACCAACAAGCTACAAAATTTGTCTTGCAAGTTATAGGCAGTTTTAGATCCAGTACATGTAGCAGAATTTTTTTTCAAGGAAGTGGTTAGATTGCATGGATTACCTAGGAGTATTGTTTCAGATAGAGATACAAAGTTTGTTGGTTACTTTTGGAAGACACTTTGGAAGAAGTTAAAGATAGATTTAAAGTTCAGGTCTACTTTTCACCCACAAACTAATGGATAGACAGAGGTAGTAAATAGGAGTTTGGGGAAGTTGTTGAGTGTTTGGTTGGAGAGAAGACCGAAAGTTGGGATTTAGTCCTTGCACAAGAAGAGTTTGCTGACAATAATTTGATGGACAAGAGTATCAGAAAGACACCTTTTGAGATTGTTACTAGAGTTCATCCTAGAGGTATATCAGAGTTGCAATATATCAGTAAGGAAGATAAAAGGAGTGAAAAAGCAGAGGAATTTGCAGAACATATAAAGAAAGTGCATACTCAAGTAAAGCAACAATTGGAAGATATGAACCAGAAGTATAAGGAGCCAAAAGATGAAAAGAGGAGACATAAGGAGTTCAAAGTTGGAGATGAAGTCTTGATGTATTTGAGGAAGGAAAGATTACCAGTTGGAAAATACAATAAGCTCAAGATGAGGAAGATTTAACAACATTTTGAAGAAATTTCATTTAAGAAACACACATGAAGTAGAGTTATTGTATGCCATGGGTATATCACCTATATTCAACATTGTAGATCTACATCAGTACCGTGAAGCAAAATTCAGTGAGGATAGTAAAGCAATATTAGAGAAACAGTTTCCTAAACAATAATCAGATGAGATAGAAGAGATTTTGGATATTAGAGATGGGAGGAAAACTAGTGGAAGATAGTACAAAGAATTTCTTATGAAGCGGAGAGGAAAACCAGTAGAGGATTCTTCTTAGATTTCTCAGACTGAGGTAGACCGTATTGGTTTTAATTTATCCCCTACAATGTGAGGGACTCACTTTTCAATTAACCCCAGATGTATGATGCAGGAGTATCCTGGGTTCTTTACAATCCTGCATCAACCAAAAATATTTTCATTTCAGTTTTGTTCTTGTTCTTGTTCATTTCAAGTTGGCAGATTTATCATATTTTCTCACCAGACCCTTCAGATCTATGTTTTCATCGTGGACATGTTTAGTTTCCTTATTCAAATATTTTAGATCGATTGGATCTTTTTTCAAAAAGTTATTGCTCTTGGATGAAGTTTCAATTTCTTGAATTGGCACTAGAATAAGTTTCAAGCCTAATGACTAGTTTAATCTCTTGTGGATCTTTCCACACTTCATCCTATTCACCTGTTGAAGAGAAAATAAAATTTAAGGCTGACCTACTTCATGCACACGTTACATTTTCCTTCATCAAAGATTGTAATGATCTTTGGCCGATGCAAAGGATTCTAGATCTCTAGATATGATATAAATCGTTGTAACAGATCATTAGGTAGAAAATGTTAAGAAAGTTAGGAATGCATATTGGTTTTGATATGTAAGATTTTAGATTGAATTAAGGAGCATATAGGAATACAATATTTTGAGCATGTTATATCTAGCCTGTGAGCCGAATCTATGAATCCGAATGCTGTCGATTCATTGTAATCAAAATTTTTGATCATAAGAATGTTTGAATTTGCATTTGCCTCCATATTATGTGTGGCTTCTATTGTGTAACTCTTGCCGCACGGTCTGGACTGTTCTCTTTGAGGACCCTCCTACCATGACTGCACCAGGTTCCCCAAGAATATGTAAGAGTTGTTTTTTGTTGATTATTTGGAGGGATCTTTATCTACTTATATCTAGATAAACCATCCATTAAGGATAACATCTCATGCCATGCTATTAGATCCACGATTATGTCTATACTTGGTAATGCAAAGTCGTCCTTTGGACAGACCTTGTTCAGGTCTCTAAAATCTATGAAAATCCTTATGCCCCCTGTAGGTTTTGATATTGGTAATAGATTTGATATCCATTGTGGATAATCGATGGGTCTGATACAATCCACATCTAGCAGTTTTTTTTTAGGACTACCTTTACTATTAATACTATCTAAGGATGCATTGTTTTGACTTTTTTATTGATATGGTTTGCTCCAAGGGATACATCTAAATGATATATCACTAATGTCAGATCTTGTCCAAGCATGTTAGCATAGCTCTCGAAAAAAATTACCTTACTATCATTGATGAATGCTATGAAATTTTATTTCTCTTTGGGATCAAGTGATGTCGTGTGGTATGTTATCTTTGGGTCTTCTACTATGCCAACATTAATGGACTCTACTTCTTCTACTAGGATTGTTGATCTTGATATTCTGATATGGGGAGATTGAACCCTCCATCCTTGAGTGCCTCGGGGAGGTTTTCACCCTTAGATGTGTCCTTTATTTTCTTCTTTTTTGGATCCGATAGAGCCACACCATGGTTTTCTCTAGGGGATCACATGTCTATTTTTATGGCCATTTTATCTTTCATTTTTGCAACTAGAAGATTCAATAACTCCACTAAAGTATGCATCCTATTTGAGTTCCATTAAGAACCTTTCTTTGTGATCTCCTACTAGTATGTCTATTTGAAGTCCCATGAACTTCATGATTGCCTCATCATTCTAGAATTGATCTAGAATAGGTGTTTGTTGTTGTTTGTCCCAATCTATTAGTTATGGGTAGCAAAGTGGGAGCCTATCATAATTATCTACAAAGCTTATAGAGGTTGTGGAAATGGTCAATATGGATCTGGTATCTTTTTCCAATTGGGTGTCTATGTCGTCATTGCTAGGAGTGGGGGAATCATAAAAAGTGACAATGGGGAATACCATTTGTACTCGTTAGAGTCCATTATGGAATGATAATAGATGTTTGGAATGGCTTTGATGAATTGAGAGGAAATCTATCAATGCAAAAGTTTTCGAATATGTCTTCGATGTGTAAATCATTGTCCATTATATGGTAGATATCCAATGTCTTAACGCTAGCAGAAGTTTCTTGTTTCATAAAAGAGGTTAGTCTAGTTTTTGGAGTAACCATGTCTTTTGGCTTATAACCTAGTCCCATATTTTTCTTTCTCTATTCCACTGTAATATGCTCCCACCTACCCTGTTTGTGTAGCCCAAGGCTACCCATTCCACTGCATCCTATCTATTTAAATAGTTTGTATCCTTTACTACTAGGGTCTATTAGAAGGGATTGTGATTTTTCTATCTCTTTCTGGTCATCTATGTAAATCATGGATGAGAAGTCCTCTTTGAATATTTCTTCATCTTTCATGTCAACCCACTTTTTTAAAATCGTGGGTTTAGCTATCATCTGCACTATCTGAGTAGGCTTGATCTCTTTTAGACCTCCATAGATTCTAGGTGTTGGAGGGAGCATACCAATACAAAATGCTTGGTTAAAGTGGTAGTTTGCATTACCCCTATCCAGTACTTGAACGTTGGTTTCTATTTTCAATTGCTCACTTGAGGTGGTCTTGATTGAGGTTGATAATAGCATGGAAGGTTGAACACAAGAGAGTGAATGGAAGGCTATGTAATTGCTATGTATGTGTTTGATCTTATTATACTTCTCTTCTAGCTTTGCACAAAAGTGGAAAGGTTTAGGATTGACATATAAGGTCACTTCTTCTCCTTCATTAGGAAAATTTAGGAATTGGTGGAAGGTAGAAGGGACTACTTGTAATGCGTGAATCCAAGGGCGTCCTAGGGTTAGGTTATATGGTAAATCAAGGTCGAGTACTTGATAGGTGGTTTCCATGGTGGTTGGTCCTATCTACATTGATAGCCTGACTGTTCCTTCAGAATTCCTTTCAAGGTCATTGCAGATCATTATAGTAATGCTCCTTTCTTTATCTTATGGTAATTTGTGACATTGTTATGTTCACTTCTCATTCCTTCAATTACATGTTTCAATTTATTCTCAATAGACTAGTTCATGTGGGAGAAATTTGTGTTGGTCAAAATGGAGGATCTAAATATTATGGTTTTTGATATATTTAATTAGTGCTCAAAAATTACATATATAAGGAGAGATTATAGTTTGTATAATTGTAACTGAAACATAACTGTAGTCGTAGTATGACCAAAAATATCAACAATGTAATGTCACACTAAACTATTCCAACATTCCCCCTTATTACATTGTTTCTAAAATCACAAAATAAACTTTCCACAAGACTCCCCTTAAGGCTTACATAATTTTTTTTTCTGATAACAAAATATGTATACAATTTTGAGAAGATTTTCCTTTTTAAGAAACAAATATTAAATCAATTGGAACTCCTCCAAGTTGTCTCATAATCCTTAGAAAAGTGTACTTCCAATCTAAATTCTTGAGTTCTTACTCCCATGAACTCCTGAATGATAAATCATAGTTATTAGAAAACCACCCTCCAAGTTGTCTTGTTGACCCTCACAAAGGTATAACTCTTGGTCTAGACCATAATTATCTAACAAATATCCTCCAAGTTTTCTCTTTGACCCTTGTAAAGGTGCAATCCTTGGTCATAGTCTTGTGAACTCACTGGGAAAAAATCTATACTGAGCTCATCACCAAACCCTTTACCTGTCACTAAAAATAAAACTGTTAAACATATGTATACTTCAAATCTGTTAGCAATAATAAGGAAAAGCAAGAAATTAAATCCAAAAACACTTCTCATGCAAAGCATCGTCTCAAAGTAAGAAGATGACTTGAGATGATGAAAATTCATCCATCCTCCGGTACCACCAACCTCCAATATGATGGATCAAAGTACGAACTCATGAGGGTTCATTCCTTATCTTAGAGAAATCTAGTATTCAAGTAATGCATCAAATTAGGAATAACTTCTTCCACCTTGAGTACTTGTTCAACTAGTGCCTTCCTTTCAAAATACTTATAATCATATTTTATTACATCGACCCCACTCACATCAATCTTTGTGAAAATGGAAATCACATAAACCTAATTAAATCTTTTGATAGGTGCACCATTCATCTTGAAGGAACCAATAACAAAAGTCCAAGATTCAACAGATAATGCAGCCTTACAAATCATTTGCCTAACACCTATTGATTGAGGAGTGTAACCTTTTCATTCTAATAGTTAATCTTGTTAAAGATTAACACATATTACCTAGTTGTTGGTCTTCACTTCCCTACTTATTCCATAATAAGATATTCGAGCAACTTGTATTGTAGAGGATCAACTTGTCCAAACACACATAAACCCCAATTGTTCACCTTATCCAATTTGATTTCCTTAAATAATATTTTTTAGGTGTAGAAAGTAAACAAATCTTAGGTTTCCTTTTTATATTTTTCATACCACTATCTTTTCTCAATCTCTTAAATTCCTTTCTCCTCTTGAATGGAGACTTGAAGCTGCAACTTAGAAAATGTTCCTTCTAGCACTTGATGAATACTCCTATGCTGAAGACCCCAATCATAAATTATTTGAAACAGGGAAATAACACATGACTAGCATATGGGATGGTGTATATACTCACCAAATAGTTTTAATACATCTTCAGAATCCTGAACACAGATCTTATCGCTCTGATCTATAAATTTTCTTACTACATCTCTAGACTTCATGAGAATAAATCTTCTACATTTGGCCGATCAATCTATCTTAACACATTGCTAGAATATAATTTTACCTGTAGACCCTTATACACACAAAATCTAAAATCAAACTGCTGCCCTAGTCCTGTTGTATTTCATATTCCTTTTTCACTATCTATCAATCGCACTCAATGAGACCACATTTCCTTGGATTTATTCAATAAAACTAATTACAAACCTTAAGTATGGTTGAATATAACTAGTTGAGATGCAATTAATAGGTAGTACATCCATTATACTGGGTGTGGCAACACATAGCGCGGTCTACTTATTCAGGTTGCTTTATCCACAATAGTTTGCAATGACCTTTCTTTTTTGGTTGTGCTTGGCATTGACCTTTTCTTTCACCGGATGCAAGCAATTGTTACACACACTAAATAAATCACCTTCTCTTTCTCTTGTCTTCAATGCATAGGCAGAGATTCAAACACAACACCCTAATCTCATTGCTCTTGAGTTTTTTGGAAGTCATAAGTGGTGGATGTAAGGATAAATGGTTACCATTGTATGCATTATCTTAATTTTAGCTTCCCACGAGATGGAATACTCACTCACCCTTTTATGAGTTTCTTGAAAGAACTCTTGTTTAGATTTTTCCTTGCTATTATTGTTCAAATATGATGTCTAGTTTATTGTGAAAATATTAATATTAATCCATTGTGTAGCGGGCTATAAAATTTTGTGTCAATTTTTAATTGGTCAACATGTGGTATCCCCAATGTTAGGGGTGAAAAACTTATTGCACTAATTTTTGGAGGTGAGATCCCATTGGCCTATAGAAAGGTGTTTTGCATTGTTGTTTTACAAACAGGTTTGAAATTGTGGTGGAGGAACCTAATTATGTTTGAAGATCCCTTCTATTTTGTAAGTTGGAAATGTTTGTTGTAAAATGATCACATTGTGTTGAAATCCCTTCTCAATAGACTAGTTCACACGAGAGAAATTTGTATGTTTTCTATGCCTATTCTAGTTTTATGATATATAACCTAGTATAGGCATAGTGTTGTAACAATGGTGTTATTTATTTATGCACTAGATGCATGAGAAAAATATGTTATAAGCATTGTTAGTTCATTGATATGATGAGATATTATTATGATAATAATTATATATCTAGACACTCTTATCTTTTGTTAGAATAGTGCTAAGTCCACATTGTGATGCTTGTGGTAAAATACATTTCTAATTGTATTTGCATTCCAAAAGGATAAATAAAGGGGTAGAAAAGAGAAAATAAAAAAATAGCTATATATAAATACCCCCTCGGTTGTATGTCATGCATGCAACACGAGATTCAATGCTATTGAATAGTAAAATTTTCAATGTTATTACATTGTTAACATTTTTTTTTCATATTTTAGTTGAAATAGTGTTCTATAATATAATATTAATAAATTCTTTTGTTTTGTTTCATTGCATGGTTTGGCATAAGCGAGTAATCATACTTACTAGGTGTGAAATAGAAGGTACAAAATAATTATTTTATGTTAGGACATATTGAGAACATTAAAGGGAATTGGAGGTGACAATGATAAAAGATCTAGTAATTTGATCTATAGGTTAGATTAAATCTATGGAGTAGATTAGATCCAAACAGGTAGGATCAAATCCATAATCATGAAAGTGATCTAAGCTGATAAAAAAATCCTTCAATTCTTTTAAAATATATAACTAAGCATTAGTGATAGCTTTACACCAAAATGCATAATATAACGACATAAATGTTCCTAATGAATAATATGTAAACATTACTTACATATATAATATATATAAAATATGTAAATAATAATACTTACATTACATATATATTATATGAGTACAAAATAATATGTTAATTTTGAATCTTTTGTTATAGGTATATTTTGTAAATGGAAATATAGGGTATGTTCAATATATATATATATATATACATATTTGATTGTCACTCATGGATGCCATTTCAAGAGTAAATTCCACACGTAATTCTAATTATCCCAATACAAAGAGTCTACATAGTTCAAATACACTTACAATTGGCTTGGGCATTGACAATAAACAAATCACAAGATTTAACTCTTTCAAAAGTCGCTATTATCATAGGGAAAAAAGAAAGAACAAAGTTGACATTCTAATGTTTGAAAATAGTGTCACCATTTACATATGTCTACTACGAAAAAATTAATAAGGTCTAAACATTATTTCATTTGCATCTATTACACACCATTAAATCATACACAACATTTTATCTAAGGTGGATTCTCAATTTCATACTATTTATTTATGTACCCAAGATTTATCTATTTTATTTTAAAAATATTATTTATTTTCTTTTCTCAGTTTTTAATTAGAAAAATTGTTAGTTATGCAATTTTTTTTTGACAAATCCTTTTTGTAGAATTAATTAATTACTATTATTTTTTAGATAAGTTATTATATACCCTACAAATCTTACAATCCCTTATTATCATTAATTCATACATAGTACATAGTTTATAGAAAATCATTACATATCTTAAAATCCACTCATCAAAGAACTAAAGAAAAGGAGGCTGAGCATTACCTAAGCTCAACTTTTATTTAAGCTTAATACATTTTTCCTTCTCAGACAGAGGCTAAAGTAGGTACGTCAATGAGAGACCGCAAGAGAAGCTTTGTCTACATTCTGGCCCCGGTATACTCTTATGTTTCCCGCACATGCCCCACTAATGCTTACGTGAGGTTTAATTGATGAGTTATACTTGGTTTTCTCATCGCCATACTTGGTCCACAGCGTGACTGCTCCATATTTTTGGGAGGACTTGATCTTAGGCAACACGTCGGAGATGAGTATGTTCGGGTCAATATAGCCGCTGATTTGTTCCTCAGTTGAGGTCGAAAGGCCAAGGTAGAAGCTCTGTGTTTGAACAGTGTGTACAAATTCAGTCCACTCCTTCCTCGCACTCAATAGTTTGGAAGGGCTGTTCTCTACATACTGACAGGTTGGGTTGTTGTAGAACTGGATCAGATGTAGTCAAACAACCCCGTGTTCAAGGCCGATCCAAGCCAGGCATCGGGATAGGGGCACTGCGGAGCGACGCTGAGATAGACCTTCTTTGAGGGGGTGCTCAGAGCGGACATAGCCTTGGCGAGGTCGTCCCAATGCTCCGTCGTGGCTTCGTAGTCACCAAAGTCAATACCATCGAAAGCGGCATCTCCTATGTGACTGTCAGCAGACTACCCTCCGAGATAGTTGTTCGACAGATAGCTAGCTAGCTTCTGCGCATCCTCTGTGCTTTCGATGGCTCCATCGAGGGACATAAACACCTTTACGCCACTAGACTGGCAGGATTTAATATCGGTGCTTAGCAATGTAATATCGTGGTTTTCCAGGTTGAGCACCGGTGTCTTCCAGTCCTTATAGATGATTAGATATTGGACGATCACAGTTTCAAAGTTTTCGGTTGCATAAGTGTCCGGAAGAGAAGCTTTGATGCTATGCTGACCCCAATATGTGCTTATGTTTCCCTCACATGCGTTACATATGCTTACGTAAGGTTTAATGGATGAGTTATAATTGGTTTTCTCATCCCCATACTTGGTCCACAACGTGACTCCTCCATATTTTGGGGAGGCGTTGATCTGAGGTAGCACTTCGGAGATGAGTGTGTCCAAGTCAATATAGCCGCTGCTTTGTTTGTCAGTCGAGGCCGCAAGGCTGAGGTAGAAGCCCCGTTTTTGAACAGTGTTTACAGATTCGGTCCACAACTTCCACACATTCAGCAGATTGGAAGGGCTGTTCTCGGCATAGTGACAAGTTGGGTTGTTGTAGAACTGGATCCACACGTTGTCGAAAAACCTCGTGTTCAAGGCCGATCCAAGCCAGGCATCAGGATAGGGGCACTGCAGAGCGACGTTGAGATAAACCTTCTTTGAAGGGGTGCTGAGAGTGGACACGGCGTTGGCGGGATCATCCCAATGCTCTGTCGTGGCTTCGTAGTCACCAAAGTCAATATCATCGAAAGCGACATCTCCTATGGGACTGTTGGCAGACTGCCCTCCGAGATAGTTGTCCCACAGATAGCTGGCTAGCTTCTGCGCATCCTCTATGCTTCCGACGGCTCCATCGAGGGACAAAAACACCTTTACGCCGCTGGACTGGCAGAATTTAATATCGGCTCTTAGCAATGCAATATCATGGTTTGCCAGGTTGAGCACCTACGTCTGCCAGTCCTTATAGATGAGTAGATATTGGACGATAACAATTCTGAAGTTGCCGGTTGCACAAGTGTCCTTAAGAGAAGCTTCAGTGCTATGCTGAATCCAATATATGCTTATGTTTCCCGCACATGCAGATGCAGATGCCCTGCTCCACAACAGATCAACTACCAAGGCAAGTGCGGCCACTCTCATTCGACGACTCTCCATGCTTTGGAATGAATGTTGTTGCTTGCTTTAAGTAGTTGGGATTGAGCTCCTTATATAGCCCTTTTCCGGATGAAATTATGCTTCACTGGGACTGGCATTGTCCTATTGCGGATTTCACATGCGGGAACACTACCGATAACATGCCACAGACCATTTATTTTATTCGTTGGCATTTTTTAAGTTGAGGATGATAGAATTTCATTATATAGACCTTTCCCAATGACCAACTTAGAACTGAAATTCTGCTTCTGTGACGCTAGCATTGTTCTGTTGTGGGTTCCAACAATCACATCGCACCAACAGGGGAGCACCAACAATCAGATGGCACCAAAAGACATTTATTTTATTCGTTGGCTTTTCTTAAGTTGAAGATAGAATTTCATTATATAACCCTTTGTGACATAATTAATTTGAACTAAAATTCTTCTTCTAAGTTGATGACGACATAATTCTGTTCCTATTCATTTTAACTTTTTCTCCATTAATGTATTAATTTGTATGTGCATGGAGTATGCTTTTTCGATACGATAAATTTTATCTACCACAAATATTAAAACATGTGGATGGAAAACAAAGTATGTTTGTTTGTATTCTGTTAAATTTTTCCATGAAATGTATAAGTTGTATGTGTGTATTATGATTTTGCAGTACAATAAATTATATCTATTACAAAGTTTAAAACATGTGGATGGAAGATGACAAATTTCTCCTTCATATTTGTTTAACTTTTTTTTAATTAATATATTAACTTGTACATGCATGCACTATAATTTTTTAATACGATAAGTTTTATCTACCAATAATATTAAAACATGTGATGGAATATGACAAATTTCCTCTTTGTGTTTGTTTAACTTTTTTTGCGTTATATGTATTAACTTGTACATGCATGCACTATGATTTTATGATACAATAAGTTTTATCTACCACAAATATTAAAACACATGGATGGAAGATGATAAAATTTCCCTTCGTACTTGTTTAACTTCTTTCCACTAATGTGTTAACTTGTACATGCACACACTATAACTTTTTAATACGATAATTTTTATCTACCACAAATATTTAAACATGTGGATGTAAAATTTATATAAAATAACATCTCATATTAATGGATGCATTATATTTTTGTATATATTGCGATCCTTCAAAATCGTAAACCTTATTCTTATGATAAATATTAAATGTACAGAAGTTAAGATTAAAATTGTACTCTTCATAATGTGTACACATTATAACATGTTGTATTATATATATTTATGCATTGTGGTTTGGATAAGTTTGAGGTTATTGTCTCATATGCATTTTCAAAAATCAAATTGGATGCCAAATCTGAAAATGGTTAACAATCTTAACATAATATCATCATGTTAGTCATTTAAAACACATTTAGATTAAACATCCCTATGAAATACTTAACCATGCTAAAATATGCAAACTAAATAGAACAACGATAATTAAATGCAAGCATATAAAAACATAATCAAAACTTTATTTCATATTGGATTGGTGCTTGTATGGAAAGAAGCCCTTTCCCAATCCTTTGCTAAGCTCCATGATATGAGAATGATGTGAGAAAGCTATGAAGATGGAGTGGACAAAATTAGTTCTCAATTGAAGAGAGTGACTTTGCATAAGATTTATGGATCAAGTTGTGGAGGATTTGATGACGAATGAAGCCTTCCATTTATAAAATATTTTGATGAGAGAAATAGCCAAATGGATGAATGTGGGACAAAGATTTAGCCAATGAGATGAAGCCACTTGTCAACTTTTGAGTGGTTGAGGAATGTGCAAGTTTTGGCCAATGTGCCCAAGAGAGGGAGATTCAAATTTGAATTTGTGAAATAAATGTTGAGTGGGGGACATGAAATAGAGAAGTTAATGCAATGTTGGAAGGGACAAGTCAACTTGTGTGAACATTTTCAAACTTGAGGGAATATTCAAAAAAAGGTGCTTTGTTGAGGGAAAATGATGAATTTATAAATGAGTTAAAATGATTTATTTGTGCAAGTGGGAAAAACTGGAGGATGTGATGGGTGGTTAGGTTAGTTTAATCAGGATTAGATTAGTTTAACTGATGATTAGGTGAGTTTGAATTATTTGAATTGAATATTTGAATTTATTTAAATCAAAAGGAATGGAAAATGCATTTGGGATTTAATTAAATGAATGTTTGATTTATTTAATTAAAGGGATGATGCAAGATAAGGTGGATTAATTTGCATGAGATGAAATTAGAAGATGGTTTATAAAGGATGAAATGTTATGGTTTGATTAAAATTGATTTATTTAATTTAAATGGATGATGAAACTAATTTACCTGATGGGTGGATGGATGTGAATGTGGTTTACTTGATGAATGGACCTGATTGAATGCCTAATGCTAATTTTGCATGTCTACATTTTGCCCCTCTTTGAAGCAATGTACTTGCTACGTTGGTTCAAAGAATAAACTTGCCGCAATCAAAATTCAAAAATTTTCTAATTTTTTTGGTTTCCCCAGTGGAAGGAAGTACACTATTACATTGCCCCCTCAAGAGATCGAGCGAAAAGATTCTATTTGAGGGTCGATATCGCGATAAAGAGGTTCAAAATGGATGGTTATGGATGATGACACAAATGAGATGGTTTTAAGATGCTTAGAATAACAAATCTATATTATCTTAAACAACTTAAATGATGATATGATGTGATGATGGATGAGATGGATATGTTATGATTATGCAAATGTATGATTTATGCAAATATGTGATTTATGAGATGCTTAGACTAACAAATCTATATTATGATGATGATTATGCATGTGAGATGATATGCAAAATATTGATGGTTCATGGTTGCAAGATGAATGCATGATGGATGCATTGGTGATGATGAGTAATTATTCATGACGTGATGTTAGTGCAAAAAAGAAGACATTAGATGATGACAAGAGGATCCAACAAGCCAAATTTATGAGATATGATGATGATGAAATGATGATGAGAAATGGATGATTTGTTTATCAAGGATTGGGATTTTAAAAGGGTCACTTACCTTATGTTTGATAACACACATAAGCATGATGCATCAAGGTATAAAGGACCAGGATGGCGTTGTACTTAGTGTGATGGATTTTGACTCAACAAATAGATAGGAGTATTCTTGTTCACACTTGACATACAAAAACCTTGTTAGGATGCATTTAGAAGTTTCAAACACCTCAGACCAAAACACGGAAAGGTATAACCTATCCATGCAATAGTCAACAAGTTGCCAAAACACCCTCCATACATATCTAACAAAGCAAGTATTCACCAAGGTTATTTTACAACAACGTCCAACAAGCACAATAGACAAAAGGATAATGATCGTTGACCCATTCCTATCTCTCTAAATCCTTCATTCGGATATCATCGAGAGATCCTTGGATTGAGCACAATATGATATGTCAAAAGACAAAGATAAAGCACACAAAAAAGTTGATGTTCTTCAATACCGCTAACCAAAAGGGAATGTGTTTTTAAGGATAAGAATCAAAACTTATTGCCAAAAGATAATGCCCATTGTCAGAAGGATACATCTTAGGACATGTTAGTGGATGGTGGCATGCCATTTCGTTTATCCAAAGTGTTCTTTCTGATAAATAATGCCCCTTGTAGGAAGGATTCATCCTAAGACATGATGTTTATCAAATGATTGATATGGGACTATTGGATGATGGACTATTGACACAAAGAATTGACCAACTTGTTTACATACTGACTTAAACCTGAGACTTGACATTTTTGAGTTTTACTTTTAAGCTGTTAGACTTGTTTCTAACTGTTTCACCAAAGGTTGAGGATGACGATCAGTTTATTATGGATGGTGTTATTGCAAGTGTAAGCGAGATGAGGTGGATGGATTTTTTCAAATATTTGGATGTTTTTGATCATTTTGAGATGTTTTGAGGCTATTTTTGGTATTTTTTCAAAATTTTCAAATGTTTTGATTTTTTGATTTTCCAATGTTTTGGGATTTTATGAGATTTTGACAAAGAGACTAACCTAAAGACCTATCCTAGGGGCCTCAGGGGCTGATCAACAGATTAGTGTTTCCTACATTATACACGTAGAGACCACGTAGTTCGACTGATGACTTGACCGATTTACAGATGAAGATATACATGATGAACTATCAGTTTATTATGATAGACTCCTAAAGGACTGACCTAAGTGTCTTGAGGGATGATCAAAGATCAACCTTGCCTACGTTCAAGCTTAGAGATGACGTAGTTCAACAAGACAACTTTGTTTTTGACTTTTTGACCTATTTTTGGATTTTTTGACATGTTTTGAATGTTTTTGGATTTTTTTGACATGTTTTGAATGTTTTTGGATTTTTTTTATTTTTTGATGTTTTTGGATTTTGATGATTTTCTAATTTTTTTTTTTTTGGATTTTTTGATGTTTAGGACTTTAAGAATATACACGAATCCAATACAATGAGAGCATGCCCCCAACGTGATGCAATAGAGTACTCTGATAAAGGTAGGAAAAACTGACCTTGAGGGTGGGCCGAGTAGTACTAGGAGCGATCATGATACGAAAATAGGACCAAGCTATGGTGCAGATGCGAGTGGATGAGTGATGGATGGAGACCCAAATGCGATGGATGATGGAAGCGCAATGGATGGATGATGTAGAACAAGCCGTAAATATCCTGATGGATGGAAAGTGCTTATTTACACAAGGCGCCTATTTGCTAGGTTTTCACCAAGGTACTTGTCCAAAGTGCTACTGAAGTGGTTTTCACTAGAGGACGATTTTTTCTCTTTACTATTTTTGATCCTTTTTTTGATTTTTTTTGATTTTTTGCTTTTTTGCTTTTTTTGTTGTTACCAAGACACCTATTTGCCAGGTTTTTGCCAATGTAACCATTTTTTCAGGACATTTTCTATTTTTTTGGATTTTGGTTCTATACCTTGAAAGATTTAGGCATAAAACTTTTTGAGATGGGAGCTATTCATGGGCTCCTGTAGAGGTTCCCCTTCGGGTGTTGATAGCTGATATGCCCCTGATTTGTAACTTGCTGTGATGACGAATGGTCCAAACCAATTGGGTTCAAATTTTCCTTTGCTTTTTGGGTTTGGGACATTCTTCTAATTTTCTTTTAAGACCAGTTCTCCAACTTGGAACGTCCTGCTTTTGATTTTCTTATTGTAGCTCCTTTTGAGTCTATTCTGATAGACTTGCAAATGATTCAAAGCATCTATACATCACTCATCCAGTAGCTCTAGCTCATTTAGTCCTGATACCCGGTATTCTTCATTCGTGATGAGGTTTTGCAATGATATCCTAAGGGATGGGAGCTCGATCTCTATGGGGAGTACAACTTCTGATCCGTAGACCAAGAAGAAGGGGGTGGCACCGGTGGGTGTGCGGATGCTAGTTTGATAGGCCCAGAGGGCAGGATTAAGTTGTAGGTGCAAGTCATGACCTGCATCATTGACTGTTTTCTTGAGGATTTTTAGAATGGTCTTGTTTGTAGCTTCTGCTTGGCCATTTCCTTGGGGATAGTATAGGGTGGAGAAGCGATGTTGGATTTTGAATTTCTCACATAAGTCATGGACCTCCTGCTTTTTGAATGGTGTCCCATTATCTGAGATAATGGCTTGTGGAACACCATAGTGGAAAATGAGATAGTTCAAGATGAACTTTGAAATCTACTTCCTAGTTATGTACATCATGGGTATGGCTTCTACCCACTTAGTAAAGTACTCTATTGCGGTTATGATGAATTTGTGGTTGTTAGATGAGGTGGGTGTGATTTTCCCAATGATATCGAGTCCCCACTGCGAAAAGGGCCATGGTGTGACAATAGGGTGAAGCTCTTGAGCTGGAGCATGGATGAGGTCTCCATGCTGCTAACATTATAGACACTTTCTGACATAATCATGTGCTTCTCGTTCCATTGTGGGCCAATAATACCCCATCCTCAGCAATTTCTTAGCTATGGTCATTCCACTCGAGTGTGAACCATAAATACTGTTATGTACTTCAGTTAGAGTGGTTAATGCCTCCTCAGCATTTAGGCAGTGTAGTAAGGTTCCTTCTATGCTTCTACGATGTAGGGTATCTCCTAGGATGACGAATATAGATGCCTTTTTGACAAAGGTTCATTTTAGGTTTGATGGTAAGTTGGCAGGTATGAATCCTATTCGAAGGTATGTATAAATGTCATGGTACCAAGGATCACTAGGACCAATGATTTTGCACACGAATTCTGATTCTGGTACCTTGAATGTGGGCACAAAAAGCTGCTCTATCAAGAATTCATATTTTGGAACATTGTTGGGGATATCCAGCAGGGACCTAATTGTTTCGATGGAATCTGCTGCTCTGTTGTTGGCTCTAGGTATCTGCTCAAATGCAATTTCGATGAAGGATTCATTTAGAGTCTCCACCAATTTCTTGTATGGAGTAAGCTTGTCGTCCTTGGTCTTATATTCATCATTGACTTGATTTATGATCAATTGGGAGTCTCTGTACACTTTGAGAGCCATGATGTTCCACTGCACTGCTATTCTGATACCTATGGTCAAAGCCTCGTATTCCACAATGTTATTGGTGCAAGGAAATGCTAGTTTGTAGGACCTTGGTATGCAATCCCCTTGTGGTGTGATAAAGAAAACACTAGCTTCTGATCCATGCTGTGTGTATGAGCCATCGAAGTACAGTTTCTAGTGGTTAGCTATGTTGAGGTTGAAAATAGATTCATCCAGAAACTTTGAGACAAGAGGATTCTTAGAATAAATAGGTGCTTCTACTAGTTGATCTACAATAACTTGACCCTTGATTGCTTTCTACTCAACATACTCAATGTCATACTCTGACAATATCATCACCCATTTTTCCATTCTTCCTGTGAGCATTTCCTTTGATAGTAGACACTTGAGAGGGTCAATTTTGGCGATAAGCTTTATTTTGTGTGCCAACATGTAATGTCTGAATTTCTGTGATGCAAACACTACTACGAGGCATGCTTTCTCAATGAATGAATTGTTTAGCTCATGCCCAACCATTGTTCTGCTGATGTAATAGATAGCCCTCTTCATTTTGTTTTCATCATGCTGAGCTAGGAGAGCTCCAAGGGCTGCTGTTGTTGCTGACACGTATAGAATCAATGGCTTTCTTGGGATGGGTGGCATTAATATTGGTGGTGTTAGTAGATATTCCTTGATTTTGTTGAATGCCTCTTCGTACTTGGTATCCCATTTGTACGCTACTCCCTTGTGGAGTAGGTGAGAGTATGGGTTCTATTTGTTCGCCAGTTGTGCTATGAATCTTCTAATGGATTGGAGTCTTCCTTTTAGACCTATCAGTTGCTTTAATGTTTTTAGTGCCTCCATCTCGAGGATTTCTTTTACTTTTGCTGGATCCACCTCGATGCCTCTCATTGACACTATATATCCTAGCAATTTTCCTGATTGTATGCCGAAGACACACTTCTTTGGGTTTAGTTTGACCTTGTACTCCTCCAGTCTATCAAAGATGGCACTTAGGGTTGCTATGTGATATATTCTCTTTCTTGACTTAGCTAGAATGCGGTCAACATAGTCTTCGAACGACTGTTTTATGAATCATGTCATGGAATATCAATGTCATGGCCCTTTGATATGCTGCTCCTGCATTTTTTAAGCCGAATGGCATCATGTTCCAACAGTATGTCCCCCATGGATAAGTGAAAGCTGTCTTATGTTGGTCCTCCTTAGCTATCATGATCTGATTGTACCCTAAGAATTTGTCCATTAGTGACAACATTTCATGTCCTACTGTCATGTCTACTATCATGTCGATGTTGGGAAGCGGGAAGTCATCTTTTGGACATGCCTTGTTCAAATCTCTGAAGTCTGTGCAGATTCTAATATTTCCATTAGGTTTTGAAACATGTACCAAGTTTGATACCCATTATGGATAATCTATCAGTCAGATGAATCCTGCATCTAATAGCTTCTTTAGCTCCATTTTGACTAGCAGGGCGATTTGAGGGTGCATTTTTTAAAGCTTTTGTTTGACAGGCTTTGCTTCTGGATACACTACTAAATGGTGAACCACGGTCTTTGGATCAAGTCCTGGCATGTCAGCATAACTCCATCCAAAGTTTATCTGTCTTTCCCTTAAGAAGGCTGCTAGGAGCTCTTGCTCTTCTGATAGTAGTGATTCCACATAGAATGTGATATGTGGGGTCTCCTCTATTCCTAGGTTGACAGGATTGCATTTTTCTACCAAGACTATTGAATTTTCTTGATGAAGAGCTCTTAAAGGAAGATTGAATCCCCCATCCTTGGGTGCCTCAAAGAGGTTTTCACCATTGGATGCATCCTTTATTTTTACTCTTTTCTTGTCAGAGAGTGCCACAATGTGGTTTTCACTCAAGGACTTGGATATTATTCTTAATTTCTCACTTTTGCGACTGAAGGATTTAATTGTTTCCCCATAATAGGCATTTGTGTCCAACTCCATTATAAACCCTACTTTGTGATCTCCATCCAAAATATTATCTCGTAGTCCCATGAATTCTGAGAGTGCCTCATCATTTTCAAATGTATCAAGAACTGGTGGTCGTCATTGGTCGTAGTCGATGAGTTGGGGATATACTAGGTGGATCTCATGATTTTGATGGTGCTCTGGTTCAAAAGATATGGTGCTAATCATGCAAAGAGTGGTCTCCTTGAATAGCCTAGGTAAATTAGGTGTGGGATCCTCATCATCACTACTACTACAAACATCGATTATATCAAATGTAAAGTTATCTATGACTCTACCTATAGACACTGGTAATCATAGTTCTGCTAGGGTAGGCTAAGGAGGATTATTAACCATTCTAACTGGTAGACTTCAGCCTCGTATGATTATACTCAGAGGGGTACATCCAAGGCCAAGATTTGTTATCGGTTGTGTCTCTGGCATGATAGGTATTGTAAGGCCATTGTCATTTTGTCCAAGTCTTTGATTTCGGTCGTAGCCCATTGCAAGCATCATTTGCAGACCCTTGCTTTTGTCATCCATTGTTAATTCAGGTGCTAGTCTTCATCTTGATACAACATGTGAGATGGATCTGTCTCGATAACTTCTCATCCTAGATCTCCCCAACTTGTGAAGGTGGGATAGTTTTCAAGAGACATTTGAGATGTGGAAGCTTCATTTATTTTTGGACGTCCCCGTGATCTAGGAGATTGTGGTAACTCTCCTACCACAAAGGCATTATTAGGGAGCTTGTAGTTTCCACAACTGTTATCTTGGATGATGAGCTTGATGTTAGAAATGGTGGGAATGGCGGGAGCGGCAGGTGTCTTTGTCACATAAGTGGATGCGAGGGTGGCAAGATCGATGTATGTTGTGGATGGGCCCTCATCATTGTTTGGTACTTGGGGGATTATATAGCCCTTTGCTAGATGAAATTCTGCTTCACTGGGACTGGTGTTGTCTAGTTGCGGATTTCACACGCGGGAGCACTACCAATAACATGCAATGAACCATTTATTTTATTTGTTGGCATTTTTTAAGTTTAGGATGATATAATTTCATTATATAGACCTTTCCCAATGACCAACTTAGAACTGAAATTATTCTTCCATGACACTGGCGTTGTTCTGCCACGAGTACCAACAATCACATTGCACTAATAGGGGAGCACCAACAATTAGATGGTGCCAGTAGACATTTATTTTATTCGTTGGCTTTTTTTAAGTTGAAGATAGAATTTCATTATATAGCCCTTTGCGACATAATCAATTTGAACTGAAATTCTTCTTCTAAGTTGATGATGACATAATTTTGTTCCTATTCATTTTAACTTTTTCTTCATTGATGTATTAATTTGTATGTGCATGGAGTATGGGGTGGCTTTAGAATAGTGGTTTACAATTTACATGAGGAAGGAAATTTTGATTTTTTCCTTTTCCCCAAACTCAAGGGGTTCAGTCGAACGAAATGGTTTGACTGAACCTCATTAAGGGTTCAACTGAACCCATATGTTCGATCTAACCACTAGTTTGGCCAAACCACTGGTTCGACCGAACCACTAAACCCTAAATAAAAATAATCATATTTAAATGGGTTTGGTTGAACATGGGTTCGACCGAACCCCCTTAAATATGACTAAAAACAAAAATATTCACATTTCGACTGTCATTTTCACTTTGTAAATTTACCAGTTGCTTTCCTGGTGCGTGCAGTGAATCGAGACTGTGACGGTGAGCAAACTGACTTGTTCTTTCCAGCGAATGCAAACTCCACTTTGTCTTTCCAAGCTTCATCAACTTGACTTGCATTTCGAGCACTAGGTATTTGAAATTTGAATTTTTTATAGTTCAAAATGCATTTATTTGTTAAATTTCGAAACCCTAGATACAATTTTTTTCAAATTTGTTGAATTCAAATTGGATTTTTTTTGAAAGTTTTTAAAACGGTTTCAAATTTGTTGAATTCAAATTGGAATTTCTTCCCCATTTTTCATACATTTTTATGTCCTATGTGTAAATGAAATATGCCTTTCCATTTCAGCAATCAAAGCTATGGATAGCCTGCTCCTAAATGGAAAGACCAAGTGAAACATATATAAGAACTTAATAGAATATGGAAACAAACAATATAAAGTTATGAAGTTCAAATAGAACCACAAATTGTATCATTTGTAACATTAAAAATGTCCATCGCTACACATTTTTGGTGGTACCTGTAGGTATTGCACAATAAGATAGAGGATGTAAACTGATTAAGACTTGGATAGTATTTTAAAAGGAATTTGAGGTGTGGAAACACTTCCCATATTAACCTATCAAGAGATAAATATGCAAAATAGATTTAATTTTAGTTATAAGAAAAATGTATAAATTATAAGTTTATAACATAATTATGTACATGGGAAAATCCTCTTGGAAGAAAAATCCCACAACCAAAAACATGAACCAATTATATTATTTGATAATAATATCATTTACAATAAAATATTCATGTGCATACCCTTATAGTAGTATCATCAACATGTGATTCATATGGAGTAATTTCTAGTAGCATGATGATACCTATAAAATCATTATGCTTTCTCCATCTCAAGCACCCATAAATAGGAAAAATTTAAACCATAAACCAAGTGTGGTTTACCAAAGCCATGAGCCAAAATAATGACCTAAAAATGGCACCAAATTTGGTACAAATTCCAACACCATATTCCTTGACTTAGTTTATAGGATGTATTTAGGAAATGTTTTACATCTTGTCAAAAAAATTCGAATCCTCCTCTTCATAATTGACACTCCATTTTTGACATATTCAAACCCATTATTTAAGATGATCTTGATGATTTTCATAATTCTAATCAATATTCTAGTGTAACCCCCCTTTTTTATTCTCTTATGTGTCATATAACATTTCATAAGTGATTCCCATCTTACGATTTCATACAATGCTCTTACAACTTCTTAAATATATAAAAGGGAAAACCCTAGTTCAATTAGGATTATTTAATTATTATCACCTACATCCATCCATTACATGTTATTAGTTTTTAGTTGCACACATTATTAGGAAATATGCATTATCTAAGCAATTGGGGTATATTGCATGTTCAAGAGAGTGTTTTCCTTGATCTTTTATCTAGTTAAATTAATATCCTTTAAAATCTTGTTTTATGGAGTTTTCATCTTAACTCTAATATGGCTAGCAAATAAAATGACGATTGAATCATTTTTTGATATAATAGCTAATGACAACCATATAAAGAGCCACATTAAAGAAGATGAAAAATAATGATCAAGACTATGATTTAGATACATATGTTGCTAAACAAGATATTTTCCTAAATTGATAATTACGTATTGATGCACCTCTCCACCCTAAATATCCTCACTCATTGGCTAGTAATTTATATAATGTATTAGGTGGCTATCCTTAGGGAATTAATACTATTCATAATATTACCAGTCTAATGGATTTTAATAATGTTGTACCCTCTATGCATCTATCTACCCTTCATCCTCTTATAATGATTCCTCCTATCATACTATAGTTACCACTTCCATGGGATCCACCACCCATGTCCTACCACCTTTTTCTCCACTAGTATTTTTCTTATCTCCCATCCTTTTATATATGTTCACACCATTGTTACTACTAGCACTATCCTATACAGATATGTTCTTCGTACCATTCCTCCTTATCCTATAAAAATTTAACCTTATAGTGTAACTTCTCCTTCCATTACCATGTCATTACCATGTCATTACCTTTCTAGACCTTCCCCTCTTTATACATTCTCCTTTTTATCCTACACTACTCCTACCACTAATATATACCTATACCTTGGATATACTATTGAAGAAATTTAACTGAATTTCAATATCACAAAAATTAGACCCATATTTTTAAACATAAAATGTGTATAATAAAGCACAATCCATGCTTCCTAATTCAACTTCACTAATATCTATCGAATTAACTTAGGTTCATTACAATAAGATAATCATATAGCCATAATTAGTTGTCAAGATAATGGTAAAGTTTTCAATAGCCATATTTATCCTTCCACATGCCACCATTAGACATACACATAAGATTCATGAACATCCATACCTATGAGCATCCAAATACAAGAAATATAACTATATATCATGCACATCATCAACATACACATAAAATATCACACCCATCATCAACACAACTAATAGTTCCCATATCATATTATCTATGTTCTCATACAAATGTGTCTTCAAATACATCAAAGCACTCATGAGTAAATCCACTCTGTAGAGCATACACACAACTAAAAAGGTGCCCCTAAGGTATTTGTCTCCTATATCTATCCTCTTAGCCTATCCTTCTCTATGGATATGTTCCACTCATATCTACCACCCTAAGGTGATCCATGTCTCAATCCTTGTCAAGGTCACTCCTCCTCTCTACCTATATCCTTTCTCAATGAGCTAGATCTATCACTGCTACTCCCCAAAACACCTACATTTAAATATTAAAAAAATGTTTAATAAATCATGTACAACATTGATTAAAACTAACTAAACAATGAAAGCATTTAATATTATAACACCTTATGAATTATATTGAATGTCCCCACCTTGAAATTTATAGCCATCGATGTCAATCACTTATTCATACTATAGCTTTGTTCTCCAAAACACCTACATTTATATAAAAGTGAATTTTTAAGAAAAATAATATTTAACCTACTTTCAACTCAACAATAATGGATGTATTTCTATCATAAACTCTTCGTACTCATAATAGAATCATGGCCTAGGTAGAGTATAAAAAATGTTGTTTCCAACCTCATATGTAAATCTAGAGTTAGAGTGCCAAAATTGTTGAATTTCATCCTTTCTACTATTAATTAGCTTCTTATCGACTCATGGAAGCCTACTACTAAAAGCCCAAGTATGATTTTCAATAGGACTTTCTAATCATGATCTTATTGATAGTACTTTTGATAATGTTTTATGATTTAGGCATAATTCAAAACAAGTTTACCTTAATAATTGAGCCTTTTTATTTTTTTAATTTCTTACTAATGATGTTATTACTCTATGAGCAACTCTTTTATCTTTTTCCTTACTATTATTTACAATAGAATTGAATGCATTAAAAAAAACTTTAACAACAATATTATTTCAATCAAACTTTTTGTTTACATGAATCTTTGAAATTTATTTAGTAAAGGTCTCATTTTGTACATCTTTAGTAATTGTATAAAAAATTGGAATTTTTTGGTTAATGTCTTATTGGAAAATCATTCATTAAAATTTTTTGAAGCCCACAACTGAATGGTTTGTGATGACCTCTTGCCTTCAAGAATTTCTATTATGCTCATCAATTTCAAACCATTTTGGGGTTCTTGAATGTTTTTAAATTTTAACAAATTCATTACAAAAAGATGGATTTTGAATTTCTTTTTCTTCTTCACAAAGGTTCTCTCTTCTTATGTAATTTGGAGACACATTGAGTTTCATTGGTTCATGTGAGCTATCAATTTAATCATTGTTATCAACAAGTCGATTATTGAGTGCAATTTCAATGTCATAGGGTTCATATCCACATTAGTCAAGAAATTGTTGATGTATTTCTTCTTCTTCTTCTTCTATGATGCTACTCTTATCAATAGGTGTTCCATCAAATTTTACAATATTTTTACATTCATGTTCAACATTTTTATTTTCAATATTATTGTCACTTTCAATTTTTAAACACTTCATTATATTGAACATTAAAATATCCAATTTAAATGTCATTTGAGGGTAAATAAGGACCTTCATCTTCTTTCAATAATTAACATTAGAAATTAATGCTTGGTTCATATTGTATACCCACCTCCCAATGGTCTTGGAATGGATGCATTTAGATGGAGAAGGATTTCAAAAGGCTCATGGTACTTGTGGACCCCTCAAAGGCATGATATATAACACATGAACTTTATTTATGAAATTTGGTCTTTTGTTGTTGGCTTCTAGTATGAATGTTATCTATACTTGGTGGAATTCTTATTTGAGACTCTCAATCTTCCATTGTTGGTTTCTAGTGTGATTATACAATATGCTCACCAAACTGTATTAATTTCTAATGTTAATTATTGAAAGAAGGTTTTGTTTCATAAGAAGAGACCTATGTTCTCATATTCCAAGGCATGTTATTATCCACAATGCATGACACTTCTTCGTGCATCTCTACCAAGTTCTAAACCAATACAGATATGCCATTTCCATGGAGGAGATTGATGATTTTGTACTGATGTATTCAACCAATATGCTTTTGTAACATGTTGTAATTAGACAATTGGTCATTTTTACTAGGACCTCACTGGTCTTTTTGATATTTTGTAAAATTTGTTACTCGGACTGCAACTGGGGGTTTTCTTGTTGGTTCTTTCCCACCAGTATGTCCGCCTGAACCAACTATATGTAAAATATTATATATAAATAAAATTATAAGTGGTCTCCCACTTTTTCTTAAAAAAAAAGTTCTTGTAAATGTGCACATCTTTTTCCTTGACACAGTTGCTATTTCTTAAAAGATTTCTTATGATTTTTCATAATGTTGACCAGTCAATACTTTACTGTAAATATTCTATAGTCATGCTCTTAAATGTCATAAGAATATGTAATAATTGTAAGTTTTAGACAAAAAATATGATATGATATGGTGGAAAAAACCAAGATACAAGTTAGTTTAGTTCTCATAAACTCTCTAAAAAATAATTGAAGTCCTACATCCTAACTAGAAATACCATGAGGGGTTTAGATCCCATTTTAGACAAAAAATATTCTTATACTCATCACTAGTTCACTTGAACCAACTAAAGAGATGGTGAACTAAGGAAAAATTAGTTGTATTGATAGATTAAAACTTAGTTATTTCTCTTTCCATTGTCCCCTCTCCACAAAACACCCTTATTTAAGCAGATTCTATTAAACCTATCTCATGTATCACCTCCCAATTCTTAAACTAAACTTATTTAAGCAGATTCTATTAAACCTATCTCATGTATCACCTCCCAATTCTTTAAACTTTTCAAACTTCTTATTCCTCATACCTAATAAACTATCCTTCAAGCTCAACACTTCCCACCTCAATCAAATTGACCACCTTGCTTGCCTAATATCCCTTTGGTTGATGTTCCTCGACCTCATCAAAATGGTAAGTGGATACAATTGTGGAATGATGCGATTAAATCTATTGCACTACCTTACTATGATATTACAATAAGAATATGGCTAGAAAGAGATCTAGAATGGAAAAAAAATATGGATCCAAATAGAAAAAAAAAACTTGTTTTGGCTTTAGCACTTACTAATAACTTTTCTACAATGAGTGGTTGCTTTCGTTGAAATAAAACTTAGAAGATTTGAACTTAATTGTGGTAGAGGATCTCAATTAAGAGATAGGCTACATTGGATGAAAGGATATAAGGGATAAAAAAATATTTTTTAGTTCTCTCGAACATATTTACATTCTCGAGAGTGGATAATATCTATCATTGATCAAGAGAGGTAGTTCCATGCCAACTCTAATGATATTAAATCCATTTTCCTCCAACATTACAAATAATTTTTAATTGATCTAGTTGAAGGAGATCCATGTCAAGATATAGTGAAAAATTATGGGCATAACAATTATATATATTTTTAACATATATAATATGTATGGTTGGATTAGTGAGATATTTATAACGAGTATGCAATGAAGTCAAACTTTATTAGATTTGATTCTTAATAAATTAGTTTTAATGATTCAAGTTATAGCTTTATGCAATCTATAAGTTTAAATAGTTTGATGGTATCTAAACTTTATACATATAAAAATATGATAAATGTTTGATTATTTTGCTTTCCAATCTATAATTTTTTGATGTTCTTGGCTATATAATTGAAGTTAATTTATGTTAACAACTATTAGATTAAATATTTTTATCCCCAATTATTTTCAAATAATTTTATACTAATCTTTGTATTCTTATTCTTGCTTTCATCGTTTCATTTAAAATTTAAACCATTTAAGGATGCTATGTTATAGATTATAGTTGTCTTCTAATTCTTTTTAAATTTTTAATGGTATTAGAAGTGCCACAGGCTGATGAGTAGATGAATTATTACAAGTTCTATTTTAGATTTGTATTCCCTTTATCTAGATATATTATTTACCAAAGTCTCATTATTTTTTTAGGTGTACTGTATATATATAAAACATGGAAAATGTAGATCATGTTCCACTTGTGCCAGATTCTTTGTTTGCAAATACTAATAATGAGATTAAAAAATTGAAAGATTCATTAGCACAGGGTGCAAACCTAGGGGTATATAGTGAACCATGCATGTTAATATTACATAGTCTAGAGAAACTAAAAGATGAACTTGAGAGGACTAGTGCATATTCCCAAATAGAGTTATTTCAGTTATTCTTTTCTCGCAAGACGCGTGGCAGAAGAAGTACATGGTGACGTTCCCCTTAAACAAATACAAGATAGTGTCACCAAAGAAATGATAAAAGCCACTTGTTTTCCATTTTATCAAAATGTGCGTAAGGTTAGGGGATACCAGGTCACTAGATGTGTCGATCATGCCATGGCCTCATTGATCTACCCATGATTTCTCGCAACACATGGTCTATACCCAAACAATGACTAGATTCCATTATATTTTGTTCAATAGTTGTATGCTGAGGTCCATTTGGGCCTCAAAGCTAACTACCTGGACATTCCACCATATGCTGCCAGGGGCGTGGTAGGATTGCTGATAGGCCCACCTATCATTGAGCAGATAGACCACCCCTAGTGTTTAGGGTATTGGTTGGTGACAGGTCTCCTGCTCTCACCCCAGCTCTAGCCCCCATAGCAGATGAGGTTGTCGTTGCTTCCCAAAAGGAAGCAATTGACATTGTAGGTGACATTGTGGCTACCACCACTAGGATATCTGATGATCATGTAGGTCAGTATTTGATGTCCAAACATTCCTGATCCACACCATTTTTAGCATAGTGGACCACCATGGATCCATTTACAGTGGCCAACATCCCTACTCCTACATAGCTTGATGCACTTACAGGAGATATGTCATGCATGACTCTGCATTGTTTGGCTGAGGACTTGTTGGAGGCATATGCCCACATTGCATTAGCCAATGGGATCGGTATAGAGCATGTTAGAGAGCATTTGAGATGCAGAGGTCGTTTAGTTCCAGGATCCCATCACTCTTAGCCGAGCACTAGTGTGCATCAAGATCCACCTACAGTTCATATGACAGTTGCACAGACTATGGGTTTTACTGATATGTTGATTGGTTCTGGTTCATCATCACTGATGCCATCTCACCTTCATTGTCCTCTACATTCATCATTTATGGCACGACATGGGATAGATCAGATGGATGCAGATGTTGATTCGTCGCTTGATCGTTTGGTGGATATGGTGGAGGTGACTGTTTCAGAGGACTTGGTCATCTGATATCAGATGATGTGCATGTATGTGTGCATGTGCATGTTTCAATTCTTTTTTCATTATTTTTTATTTATTTTTAACTAGATATTCATGTAAGTTGATATATATGTGTATATATATTGTTACAGGTGGACATACCTCATATCACTCCTAGCCTTGGTCCATAGATTGCATGGATCGATGTGACTCTATGGATGAAACTTCCGCTATCATGGACATGAGTTTTATACTTTATATATAATACTTGTATATGTACATGCAATATATTTATGTATGCATAGATCTAGATTGATATTTAAAAATACAAGTTCATTTAAAAATAACTTTCATAAAATTTATTTAATATAAATTATATTTATTTAACACATCTTGTACACAATTTTAGTTGCAGGGCTCAACACATCCATCTGACCAGGACCATTCTCATTCAGATGGCCATTCGACTAGGAGTAGACATTCATTTTAGGCCATGGACACTAGATTTTTGATATTTACCACATACATTTGCTTATACATGATGATCTTTAGTATTTGTGATTTGATGATCTCTAACTTACATTTGCCTATATGATATACATACATTTGCTTATTTGTTGATCTTTAGTATTCGACATTTGATGATCTTTAATTTATATTTTTCTTTTATGATATGTACATATATTTTCTTATATGATATATACATACATTTGCCTCTTTGCTTATAATATGTGTTATGTTTATATGTATTGAATCCCTTTACATGTATGTGCATGTGTTTGCTTATGTTTTAAACATGTTTACACATAATATATGTATGCATTTGCTATAAATATTCAATATACATACATGTTTTCTTATTTTATGATCTCTTACAACTTACATTTCCTTATATTCAATATACATTTGATCTCTAGTAGAATTTTAGGAAAATCAATGCCACTTTATAATTAAGTTCATTCATGTTCATCACAATAATTTTTTTTAAAAAATGACTTAAACAACATGAACCATTGAGTTGAGAACAAGATATAATATTTTTGACAAGTAACTTGAAATTCAATTCAAATATAATTTTAAGAAAATTCAATTCAAATTATATCGAGCTATTATACGTTTTTGACAAGTAAGTTGAAATTCAATTCAAATATAATTAAGAAAATTTAATTCAAATTATACCTCTATTATACATTTTTGAAAGCTAACTTGAAATTCAATTCAAATATAATTAAGAAAATTCAATTCAAATTAAATACCTCTAATATATATTTTTGACACTTTAACAAAATTCTAAGATTACTAGATATGTTGTGCATACCTATGAATTGAATATGTTCAACAAACTGCACAATGAAATAACTTGTTTGTTTACAACTTGATTCATTTAAAGTAGGATCTAGTTATTCCATGTACACTTGAATAATTTTGATTCACTTGGAGCGCAGATTTTGGAGAAGTTTTTGCACATTTATCAAGGAGGCAAATATTGGAGCTCGACAACTTTTCATTTTTATCAATTGAAGAAAAATTTGGAGGATAATTTAACTAAGTTGGTAGAGGACTTGTTTAGAGTCATCTTTAAGTTGAAGAAGAAAATGGGACAACAAAGAAAAAGAAAAAATGCGTCTCAACGAAAATTGTCAAAAGAAGAAGAACAAAAGAGGCGTGACCAAAACTTGAAAATTATCATAGAAAGAAACAAGGTACATGCTTGTTTCTTCTCTCTCACTCTCAAGTGTGTGTTTAGGACTTTTTACTTTGAAGGTTTCTAACCATCATTGCACTTGAATGACTATAAATACTTTAAATGTCCTCTCAAGTCATCTTAGTCATACAAGTTGCAATGTTTATATGATCCTTGACTCCAATTCCTTAAGCCAATTCTTTTTGTTTCAATGTTATGTTTTGTGTCTTTGGTCTTTTATTTTCATCACTTCAATGTTCTCAAATTATTTTTATGTTTTATGCTCTAGGGATTCCTCAAGCTGGAGTCGAGCCAAATCTAGATATTGGATCAAACGAATCTATTGAAGAACACATGGACCTTAAAGTTAGGGAGGAGACCCAAGTTCAAACAATGTTTGTTGGAGAGGGTTCAAGATCAATTCCTTCTACTAGTATGGATGAGCATATAAAACTAGCACAAAATTCTCACTTATAGCTCATCATGTTTTATCAGTTTGTTTTCTTGCATACATAAACTTCACTTATATTTAACATCATCTCTCACTTTTGTTTGCAAAATATTTTGTGATACGTGTAGGAAGGGCTCAACAAGCAGAAAATTTTCATGCTCAAGTCGAGCCAAATCTAGACATTGGATCAAATGAATCTGCTCAAGAATGCATGGTCCTTGAAGATAGGGAGGAGGCACAAGTTCAAACAATGCATGTTGGAGAGGGGTCGGGATCACTTCCTCCTACTTGTATGGATGAGCATATAAAACTAGTTGAGAAGGTGGGGAAACAAATTTCTCATAGAAATTTAGATTATTTACTTGAAATGGATATGGAGAAACTGAAATATTATGCCAACCAACCTTATAATAAGAGAAATAGGTCAATGACTAAATCTATAAATGGAATGATCAATCATCATTTCAATCATCTTGATACACTTGAAAAAACCCAATTGTTATCACGTTTACTTCTTCGTGATGAGCTCAAAAAGTCATTACAATTGTTGGGTGTCCATTCA